>PITA01011220.1:0-67900 GCA_004023965.1 Spilogale gracilis | reverse complement strand
AGTGAAATAAGCCAAGAAGAGAAAGTCAAGTATCGCATGGTCTCACTTACTTGCGGTGCATGAGGAGCAAACTGGAGGACAGTGGCAGAAGGAAAGCAAATGGGAACTAGGGTAATCTAGGGAGGGAAACGAAACAACAGAGACTTTGAACACAGAAACAAACTTAGGGACCTGGAGGGAGGGGGGTGGAGGGATGGGAGAGCCTGGTGGTGGGTACTGGGGACACCTAAAGCGGGGAGCACTGGGTGTGGGGAATGGGGAATGAATCTTGAAACACTGGAAAAAAAAAAGATTAGTAACAATAAAAAAAATAAAAAAAAAATAAAAAAAAAAGAATCTTACTAAGTGAAATTTAAGGAGTCTCACATCATGATCCATGCTGATAACCTGAAATTAAATTTTTATGTCTCTGTGTTATTAAAGTATTCACTCTATCCTGGTTGACAGGGTGATAAACTGACTTACAAATCTTCCCCAAACTGAGATTTATACAAAATAATTTGAAAAGAAAAAACCAGAATGTGTTTTCCCCCCCAACAGGAAATCTGATGGGGGCTCCTGGGTGGCTCACTAGGTTAAGCATCCAAATATTGATTTTAACTCAGGTCCTGATCTCGGGGTCATAAGATCAAGCCCCAAGTCAGGCTCTATGCTGAGTTTGGATCTTGCTTAGAATTCTCTCTCCCTCTCTTTCTGTCCCTCATCCCCACCCCTGCTCACACATGCTCTCTTTCTCCCTATAAATAAATAAATAAATAAATAAATAAATAAATAAATAAAAGATCTCATGAAGAACAATGAATAATATCTTGGGAATTCACATCTCAGAGCTCATAAATTGAAAGATGTACATTTAGTTTTCTCTTAGCTCACCTAGAGACATACAATATAAACAATTATAACTGTAGAACATTTCATTGGTTCTATTTTATTAAGCTGGAAATAAAATAGTGCTTTAGTAAGATTATTATAAAAAATCACCAAGGCTATTCCTAAGGGAACTGAAAAAAATCATAGCACTCCCAAATTCTTAACTATATTATTCTATATTAACTATAACTATATTATTCTATATTAACTATAATTAATATTATAATAATATTAATGGCAACTTGGTAAACAGCTGAAGCTTCCCATTTAAACCTAAGAATACCATATTCTATGGCAAAGAGAGTAATCCTAAGCATCAGTAGTTTTTAAAGGCTTTATTTATTTATTTATTTGAGAGAAAGAAAGAGAGAACAGGGGCAGGGGCAGAAGGATAGAGAAAAGCATACTCTTCACTGAGAAGGAGCCCTAAACATGGGATTCAATCTCAGGACCCTGGGATCATGACTTGTACTGAGGGTAGATGCCTAACTGACTGAACCACTCAGATATCCCCAAAACAGATTAATCCTAAGCTTAAGGATAAATAGAAAATTTCTCCCATAATAAGAGTAAAATCAAACCTTCAAAATATCAATATGAGCAATTAGTAATGTATTTGCCAAATAAAATGAAAAAAAACACTAAACTAAACTAAGTCCAAACTCACTGAAATATATTAAAAATATACTAGAGAAGTAGTGAATAATAATAAAATTAAGGAATCAAAAAGTAGAGATGCCAAAAAAGAATAAAATATAACTCATTGTTAAAACAAAACTGGTCAATAGGAAAAGATATTGAGCTTAAACCAGGGTTGGAATTAGAAAAGAAAGACTTAAGCAATAATAAATCAAGTAGAAAAAACCTATCTAGAAAATAAGAGCACGCGTGCACGCATACACACACACACTCGCACACACACAAACCACAATGTTATGATCTGAAGGTGTATGTCCCACCAGAATTCATATATTGAAATCCAAATCCTAATCCTCAGGGAGATGTTATTAGGAAGGGGGATTTTTTGGGATATCACACTTAATTGTGAAATAATGAATACTTTGCCACCTTTCTCCCAGGATAAGGAAAAACTGTTTATTCTCATCAATTATATTAAGTTTTGCCCTGGAGGTCTTAGCACCAAGTAACAAATAAAAATAAATGGGAGAGAAATACCATGTACATCAGTTGGAATATTAACATGTTCCTTTTTCTCAAAATTCTTGTATAGATGAACTATAACCCCAATTAATTTTCCAGTGTGCTTTCTTTTGATAATTAGACAGTGTGTGCTAAAATTTATATGGAAATAAAACAGGTCAGAACAATCTTCAAATAGAGAACAAATCTAGAAGACTTATACTACTTGATTTCAAGACTTTATATAAAGCAGGGTGCCTGGGTGGCTCAGTCGGTTATGCATCTACCTTCAGCTCAGATCATGATCCCAGGGTCCTGGGATGGAGCCCAGCATTGGGCTCCCTGCTTGGTGGAGAGACTGCTTCTCCCTCTCCCTCTGCCTGCCGCTCTGCCTATTTGTTCTCTCTCTATCTCTCTGTCAAATAAATAAATAAAATCTTTAAAAAAAAGACTTTATATAAAGCTCAGTAATCAAGACAGTGTAGGAGTGTGAAATTGACAAATATATATATATATATATTTTTTTTTTTTATTGTTACTAAATTTTTTTTTCTCCAGTGTTCCAAGATTCATTCCCCATTCCCCACACCCAGTGCTCCATGCTTTAGGTGTCCCCAGTACCCACCACCAGGCTCTCCCATCCCTCCACCCAAAAATATATATTTTTTTTTCAAAAATATATTTTTAATGGAATAAAATAGAGAATCTAGGAATAGACCCACATATTCAAATGATTTGTCAAGGACATAAAGCAGTTCAATTGAGAATGGACAGCCTTTTCTACAAACAGTGCTAAAACAATTAGCTAAACAAATAAAAAAATGAACTTCAACATCTATCTTATATTATGCAGTAAAAAATTAATTCCAGATGCATCATCAACCTATCCTTAAAACCTCCTTTGGAATCGTATGTTAACTTTTACATATATTTTAAGCTTTGCAAATTCATGTTTTTTCTTATTTAGATCTTTCTTAATTTTGGAAATAAACCAAACAATGAGAAGAACACAACTAATATCCAAGAAAAGGAAAAACAACTTACTTAGCATCAGTCAGACACATCACATACTGAAAGCAAGATTGATAAAAATTTCCTTCATGCTAGATAGAGCTTCAATAAAACAAGACTCTTAGATCCATACCCTACTTCAAGCTGATATATTTTGTCTATGACCAAAACATGTAAGATGGTACAACCTTTAGAACACAGGAAATGTGGCTATCCCAGAAGAGCAAGTTACACATACTGAAGTGGGACAAGAGGTTCTTTTCATCTAACTCTTTTCTAAAGGAAAATGTTGTAAATATTTGTGTTTGAAATAAACAGTTTTTGTCTCTATACTGTTTTCAACATTGCTGGACTGTCTGATGACCAGAGTCATAATATTATTAACATTATTTTAACTATATTTTATTTAATATTCAAAAACAAACATATTCAAGTCCCGCCCAAGATTATAGTTTAATTGCAAAAATATGAGCAGATGCTGGGTACCAGAGGGGAGTTCTCTAAGAAAGAATTTAAAAGCTTTCTTTTTTTTTTTTTTTTTTTAAATATTTTATTTATTTGACAGAGAGAAACACAGCCAGAGAGGGAACACAAGCAGGGGGAGCGAGAGAGGGAGAAGCAGGCTTCCCGCCGAGCAGGGAGCCCGATGTGGGACTCGATCCCGGGTCTCTGGGACCATGACCCGAGCCGAAGGCAGTGGCCCAACCAACTGAGCCACCCAGGTGCCCCAGAATTTAAAAGCTTTCAACAGAATGAGTTACAGAATAGAGCTTCTACTAGAGCTCTTGGTGTCTTCATGTCCATCTGTGAGTATGAGAATGTCTGGTCCCTTGGTGCCTAGCTTAGCTAGGTAAAGGAATACAAGGCTGGTAAACCAAATAAACTTGGAAGCTTGGAAAGCAAAAGTAAACAGAATGAAATAATCATAGAGAAAACAAGGCCTAATTTCCATCGCCAACAAAGACAACAAATGAGAAAATGAAAGAAATGTGAGAAATTTTGACAAAATAATAATTAAAAAATTAAACTGGAGCTTATCTTCTCCTCTGCACATAGTTGTTTTTTGTAAAATAAGGAGCAGCGGATGTGAGAGGTTTGTATACAGCGAGGAGAGAAAAGACACTGAGCAGAAGGGTTGTTCCCAGTGGAATTATACAAGAAAGAAATTGTGGAAACACTATTTTTGTAAATGTTTAGAAATATTTTGCTATTTTGCTTTCCCATTCTTTTCCCATCTCTACTGCCACCCATTTCACCCTCATGAAAACATCTTTATCAGCTTTTGTTTTCATTATGTGCAACAAAAGCTGGGGAAGAATAGTGGGAATGACTATGTGAATGGAAAAAAAAAAGTTGTCTCTATTTTGACTAAGTGTGACATCACTCTCCATATTCCACTGAGTATGATTCAGAAGGCAGAGGAAGAAAGGGAAGCAATGAGATTTAATTGAAATATAAAATGAAGAAGGGATACAACTTGTATAGTTTCTGTGTAACAAGGACTGAAAGTAGATAAAAAATAATTATAAAACAGGAAACATCTTATCAAATGAGACATTTCTAGTTTTGCCCAAGCAACACAAATAGTAATGTAGAGCAGAAGTTTCTTTTTATATGTAATGTGATATGTTGGAAAATATTAAAAGTCTAAAGGCATATTCTTTACTATAATATAGGCTTACTGACATGGAGTTGATATTTTGAGATATCTTCCGCAGTCTACAACTAAAATTGACTCAGAATTTTCTTACATCCATAAATTGAATGGTTGTTCTCAAATGACTCAACTTCTAATTCATTAACTCTAACAAGTCATAAACAAAACCTGTCTTTTAAATGGCAATTTTTGGAAGCAGTAGTGGTGGTATTTCGTGGAGTTAGGGGTAACTGAATTTGTCCTTGACTCTCACACTACTTACTAGTTTGCCACAGATTCCTTATCTGCTAAAAGAGGAAACAGGGTATGTGAACTAAACGGTAGATGAGCCAAGCACTCTTCCAAACACCTAACATACCTGATCAACAAGACAGGTAAGGTCCTTATTCCAGAAACCTAACTTGTTATAAATGAATAAAACAGCAAATAAATGAACAAGGTGACTTCATGGTATGGGATCTGCTATGAGGAAAATCAAAGGCTAATTTTTTAAGAGTGATTAAGTGAAGGAGAGATTTCCAGTCGGGTGGTTATGGAAGGCCTCTGAAGAAGTGACAATCATCATGGCCCTACGTAATATGAAGTCACCCAACTTAGCTTTTAGGAAAGACCTTTTCTGGCATATGGAACATAATGTACAGAGGCTCTAAGATATGTATAGTTGTTTCACTGTAGGAAGAGAAAGAAGGCTGTGATGGCCAAAAGAAAGTAAGTGATGGAGAAGGTGATAGGAGATGCCATGTGGTAGAAATGGTCTCATTGCATTGGGCCTTGTAGATAGTGAAGGATGCCTTAGGTTTGTCCCTTCCTACCTTCTTTCACCTGTTCTGTGCATCCAGAAATCTTAACTGTATAAATTGCCATAGTGGGTTGATTTATTCTCTCTAGTTGTGTTTGGTCAATTAGTCACTCTGGAAGGAGATCTAGAAGACAGGAGGAAATGAGGGTTCTGGTATTCATTTACCTCCCCTGCTTTCCTACTGCATCAGCTACATTTCATACTGAAGATCCAATCCCTATGAAGTCACCCTTTCATGCAGCTACTCTTTCTGGATTCCTGTAGCTCCATTTCTTCGAGTTCAGGCTTGATGAAGTCTCTCTCTTGTTTCGACTCCTGGGACCCTGCTGGTTTACCTGAACTCTGACAATACCTATAACAATAATACCATTATTCAATTATCTTTGAAATGCCAAGGTTGAATGAGCTCTCCATTTCCTGTTGAGATCTTATCAGGTACAACCATAGTCAAGTTTTAGGTTTAATTATGAAATGTACATTGTAGGCAAGATGGACAAAATGAGAAAATATGATTATTCATAATTGGAAAATATAGTGCACTCCTAGTTGCACTATGGAAAATGAGCTATCAACATAGCACCTTCTTCTTGTTCTCTTGGCTCGTAACCTATAGTGGCCAGGCCAGAAGGCTGTATTTGTGGACTTCCAGCACCAACCTGAATCGTTCCCAATAAATACCTTGACTCTGCTTTTTCAACGTACTGACTTGAAGGAGCATAATGACATATGATAATAAAAGTGCCATTGACATAATAAAAGACAAGCTGCAGATAATCTTAAGAAGTTTCACTTCCACAGGCACAAAAATGAAAGACGATAAAGAGAAAATAATTTGTTGAGTTAATTCTGCTCTCATAAGTATTCTCTTGCAAAGCTGTATAAACAGAAAAAATTTAAAAAGCATTGATTGTCTGGAATACTAGAAGGCATTTGTAAAATGGACTACTAGAATGCTTGAATTTATTACACCTAAAGTGTTGCTTGCTGCAAAGCATTGTTAAATCATCATTTCTTCTCCTCAAGAAAGGGGATATTGAATTTTGTAAGACAAAACATCAGATCTAAGTATATACTGTTCATTCGAGAAATAGACAAAGGTTGTCTTGGGACATCTCAGATCTGCTCATTTCTTTTTTCTTTTCTTTTCTTTCTTTTCTTTTTTTTTAAGATATGCTAGTTTTTTTAGCAGCAGATATAAATAGGAAGATCCACAGTCTGAGTCTAGGTTTATACAAACACAGATAAAATGCTTGAGCTGTTTTCTGAAGCTCTAGCAACTCCTCCTCATAAAACTTGCTCTAAGATAATACAATGTATTGACACAAGAAAACAGAGGCAGAGGTTTGAACAGGAATCTGATGATTTTGATCAAAGTAGACATCAAATAATCAGATGATCTGAATAAATAAGATCACAATTTAACTTTTCCATTAGCATCTGTTTTGTATTTATTTATATTAAACATTTTGTGGATGATTAGTGTGAGGAAAGGGAGGCTTTATAATTTTCTTTACATATTAATTTGTGTAGAGAAGATATATGAGAACAGAAAATTTGTTAAATATGTTACCAAATTAGAGTATTTAATCATGGCTTTAAGGAAAGCTGGTCAAATCTACATATTAAAATGGAGTAAGTTAAAAAGGATATAGAAAATTAAGCCATGCAGCATTTTCACCAAATCCAAAAGCCCAAGACCTGTCCTTTTCTCTATTTAAGTAATATAGTTACTCTTTATAAAACAAATGATTTATTTTGTTAATGAATTCAATGAAGCCATAAGCAAGGCCATTGGAAGATCATGTGAGATGCTGAGTTATTGACAGGTAAGATATTTGTTCTCGAAAGTGGTAGGTGGTGCTGATTACTTATAAGTAGGGATGCAGAAAATGAAAAGGTTTAATCTTGTTCATTTGGCAGGTCAAGGGTATCTAGATCTAGATTTTTCAGTAAATCACATTGTTTAACTTAACAGTATACTGAATGCTAATGAAAGTCATGCAAAATAAAGAATAAACAATAACAAAACAGCAACAAAATACTTCCTTTTTATTCCCAACAGCTCTGGATATACTATATTTCCTTGTGTATAAATTTTCCCTCTTTGGACAAATAAGTAATCTAATCCTTATTCTCAGAACATTTATTCATTCCTATCCATTCATTGTTTCAGTCAAGAATTATATTTGTGTAATACCTTCTAAATGCCAGGATGACGTGAAGTAATGATGATACACCAATTTTTTAAAAAGATTTATTTATTTATTTATTTATTTATTTATTTATTTATTTATTTATTTATGTATTTGACAGAGAGAGAGATCACAAGTATGCAGAGAGGCAGGCAGAGAGAGAGGGGGAAGCAGGCTCCCTGCTGAGCAGAGAGCTGGGTACAGGCCTCTGTCCCAGGACCTTGAGATCATGACCTGAGCCAAAGGCAGAGGCTTTAACCCACTGAGCCACCCAGGCACCTGATACACCAATTTGTAATGCAGAGAAATGATTTCTGCTATGAAGAGAGTTAACACTATTTTTAAAAAATATTTTATTTATTTATGTGAAACAGAAAGAGCACCAGCAGAAGGAGTTGCAGAGGGAGAGGGAGGAGCCTACTCCCCACTGAACAGAGAACACCACAAAGTGCTCAATTCCAGGACTCTGGATCATGACCTGAGTCAAAGGCAGACGCTTAGCCGACTGAGTTCCCCAAGCACCCAAACACTGTCTAATTTTCCACTAACAACATCATAATAAGAAGCAAAATTTGAAAAAATAAAAATAGAGGCAAAATAAAAATCAGCTGTTACTTTGCACTCATATCAGATTTTGAGTGATTTTTGGTTAGGAATAGAAAAAAATGAGACATTTAACTAGAATATTTAAACTAGTACTTATTAATATTTGCTAACATATTTTTACTTATACTTTTGTTTTTTTACCAAAGTTAAAGAAGACTGTTATAAATACAAATGATTGTGCTGCCATGCTATTATCAGGTGTGACTTGTAAACTTTGTCTTGCCTATAATGTTTAAGTTAATCTCAGTGCTTTAGAGAAAGGGTCTTCAGTTATACAGAAGTTAGAAGTGTATTTTTTTCTCAGCAAGAGCGATAGTACACATACATTTCTTACAGCAGGAGGGATCATATCAGTTCTCTTCTAGAATGAACTAAACTTAAACTTTTCGGCGCCTGGGTGGCTCAGTTGGTTAAGCGACTGCCTTGGCTCAGGTCATGATCCTGGAGACCCGGGATTGAGTCCCACATCGGGCTCCCTGCTCTGCGGGAAGCCTGCTTCTCCCTCTCTCACTCCCCCTGCTTGTGTTCCCTCTCTGGCTGTGTTTCTCTCTGTCAAATAAATAAAATCTTAAAACAAAACAAAACAAAAAAACTTCTTTTTGCCTCCTCTACATTCTCTAAATTACATATATTTTTTAATATTTATTATTTTGCTTCATTTTATTTTCAGACACTATTAGCAATAAAATTAATTTTCTAGGAATGACCCACCTTCTAAACTGAATGTTAAAAAAAAAATCTCAAAACAAATCACTGAAATATAAAAGCGGTGACATTTCTAAAGCAGACTCCTCTTCTGCTCTAAGGCATGTAAAACTTATGCACCTCATCTTGGTATAGATTTTACCTGATCAGATTAACTGCACTTTAATCTGTTTAGGTTCTGGTTCTTATATCTTCCACCACTGCTTTGATAAATATATATAAGCTTAGAGAACCAAAGTTGTCTTTGCGATTGTAAATTAAATAGCTACTAATCAGAATGAGAGGAGGAAGAGGAGACAGAAGGAGAAAGAGAAGCCAGAGAATAAATTTGTCTTTGGTGTTGATTTTTTTTTAAAGATTTTTTTATTTATTCATTTGACAGAGAGAATGATCACAGGTAAGCAGAGATGCAGGCAGAGAAAGCAGAGGAAGCAGGCTCCCTGCTGAGCAGAGAGCTGGTTGCGGGCCTAGATCCCAGGACCCTGAGATCCGGACCTGAGCGGAAGGCAGAGGCTTTTAACCCACTGAGCCACCCAGGTGCCCATGGTGTTGATTTTAACTAGCAGTTCTGGGCCACTGAAGGCCAAAGTTGAGTTCCTGGAAAGTTATAGGACACTACATTCTAGAAACAGCAAGAGGTAGGATCCTGTGTATGATGAATAAGACCCCTATTCTTCCAGGTAGATCAGACCCTAACTAGAGCAGGATATTGGATGACTCAGCCCCTTGTCAATTCATCTGAGGCTTGCTTCACTCTTGAACCTGAAAACCCCACAAAATGGAACATTAGTTTCTCATGTTTGATCACTATCTTCTTTATTGTCATAGGGTTTCCATTCAGGTTAATATCTGTTGTATGGATATTTTTATAAAAGTGAAAATATTAACTGGCAAAAAAATAAGATTTTTATATGTGATGAACTGCTAATTATAAATATATGTACCCTTAATTAATTTTATATGATTTATAATACAAAGAATTTTAAGGTATTTATTCTGTAACTACAAATAAAAAGTATAAAAGAGATGAAAAATTTAAAGATACAATTTTTATTTATTTATTTATTTTAATTTTTTTTTTTTTTTCAGAGAGAGAGAGAGAGAGAGAGAGGCAGAGGGAGAAGCAGGCTCCCAACTGAGCAAGGGGCCCGATGCAGGGCTTGAACCCAGAATCCTGGGATTATCACTTGAGCTGAAGGTAGACACTTAATCAACTTGAGCCCCCCAGGTGTCCCTAAAGATACAATTTATAGAAGTTAATAATGCCATAATCCATAACAATGATGGAGCACCCAATGCTGGTGAATATTTGCAGCAAGAGGAGCGACTCATGCTGGTGGAAATACAAAATGGTACAGCCACTTTGGAAAACAACTTGACAATTTTGTAAAAAACAAAATATACTCTGACCATATAATCCAGCAACCACACATCTTGGCATTTATACAAATGTCATGAAAATATATGCCCAAACAAAAACCTGCAAATGGATTGTTTTTAGAAGCTTTATTCACAATGGTCAAAATTTGAAAGCAACCAAGATATTCTTTAGGAGGTGAATGGATAAATAAACTAGTGTATCCAGACAATGGAATATTATACAGCACTAAAACAAAATGTTATTAAGCCATGAAAAAGATATGGAGGAGTATGAAATGCATAAAACTAAAGCAAGAAGCCAATCTGCAAAGGCTATATACTGTGCTATTCCAACTCTATGATACCCTGGAAGAGGCAAGACTATGGGGCCAGTAAAAAGATCAGTGGTTGTCAGGAGTAGGTGTGGAGAAAGGACTAATAGGCAGAACAGAGAATTTTTAGAACAGTGAAAATACTCTCTATGATACTATCATGATGGCTACATATCATTACACATTTGCCCAAACCCATAGAATGTATACCACCAAAAGTGAACTCTATTATAAACTGTGGATGTTGAATTATTACGATATACAATCTAGACTCACTAACTGTAACAAATGTCTCACTCTGGTGGGGGATGCTCATAATAAAGGTGTCTTGGGGGGAGTGCAAGAAGTACACAGGAAATTTCTGTTCTTTCAGCTCAATTTTGTTATGAACCTAAAACCCTACTAAAAAGTAAAATTGTCAGTTAAGAAAGTAATTCTCCAAAGTTTATCAGAAACGTATGCGGCTTTGTGCATCACTTCAGAGAAAAAAAACTCTTATCACAGTCATTAAACTAAGAATGCCTTGTCATATAAAGGGATTTTTGTAATAAGTGTTATAACTTTAAATTGAAAATACTGCTGAAAGCTAAAAAATAAATAAATAAATAAATAAATAAATAAATAAAGCAGAGGAACCAAAAGGTCCTCACAGTAAAAACATTGTACTATTAATAACAATGCTCAGTTTGCAAAAATTAGGGCTTTGATAAATCCACTAAGTTGTTTGTGTGAATAACTACTCTGTTTTGACAACTAACATAAGTCATTTGAAAAGCTCATTTTGCTTACATGAATTGTGAATTTTTTTCCCTGTCATTTTGAGTTGCTGATGGGAAGAAATGTGGCTACTAAAAAATTTATTATATAGGAATTTTGAGCCTTGAGGATATTCTGATTTCTCTCTTTTTTGCTTCAATGTTTTGAATACCGGTTGCAAAAACAGCCCCTATTCATCACCCATCTCTACCTGTATGTGGCTTGTATGTGACCTTACAGTTCTTCTCAACTAGTAGTAGACTCACTTTTTCTGTCCCTGAATCAGAGCAGGTCCCTTGGCTTGATTTGGAAAAAAGAATGCATGGCAGGCATGGCATGGCATTCTGAGCCTGGGCCTCTGGAGGCCTTTGGGGCTTTCATTCTCTTGGAATTTTGCCCACTTATCTTTGAGAATAACAGGGACTGGCCAGGTTTAAGGTGAGGGACTACCATGGACAGAGCTGATCTTTCCCAGCTAAGGTCATCCTAGACTATCCAGACCCAAATGGTTCGCCCCTTGAAATGTGTCAAAATCAGCCAAGTTGAACCTACATGGGCAGAACCTTCCAAAGAGTCAGTCTCTTGAGAAAGGATAAGATGATTATAATTTCAAAACCCTAATTTACAAGTTGTTTATACAGAAATACTTAGCAAATAAAGAGTCTCAAATAAACTCCTAACTTTGATGATATTAGGTTTCTCATTTTTATATAACAAATATTTGTTAAAATCCACCAGTGCCCAGCATTCTGCAAGGTACTCTAGAGGAAATCAAAATTGTGTGAGAATAAGCCTCTGACCCAAATTAACATAATTCTTTGAGGAGGACAATACTGAGTGCCTTAGGTATGCTTTAATATTTACACAGGCTTCAGAGTTCTCTGATCCGTGACAATTCCCTCATTGTGAGTCTAAGAATGCTACCAAGACTTTCTGACTTCTATTGATCTTTAGAAATATACACATTAGAACAATCTCTTCATGGAAGGAAAATCTTAGAAAACGACGTTGTCCTTAGATTAAGACTAAGGTAAAATAATTGAACTAATTGATGAATATAACTGAAGTCTCTTTTAAAGGTATTGATCTGAAGTAAAAGTCTATTAAAATTACCTTGTATCAAATGTGAAAAATTAAGGAAAATTATTATGGCTTATTTCATTATTCAAAAACTTTAATTTTTATGTTACCATTGTTTCAACGTTAAGTATGGTGCCCTTCTTTTGATCATCCTTTTACCAAGAACTATAGTTCTCAGCAGTAAGAGGATGTTGATACTTTTTTTTCAAAGAAACAACTTTCACACAACCAGACTTCCAGATAAACCCCCATGTGTACCTACACAGATCCAAAGAGACCCACATGACAAAACTCTTTGGATCTGTGTAGGTACACATGGGGGTAGAAGTAGATTCTTAAATTTAGGTTCACCCATCACCCAAAATCACAAAATGTCACACAGAACTCATCAGAGTTTAAACTAATTAACCATAAACCTATTTCAGTGGATTTTTTTATCTGTCTGTTTTATTTAAAGTTGAATATCATGTGCACCTTTTACACACACACACACACACACACACACACATGCACGCACGTATATCTTGCTACATAACCATCAGTCAGGTACAGGGGCTTGTTCCAAGGCCTAAGTTTAAACAGACAAATGAATTGTTTTTTTTTTTTTTTCCCCATATATGTATTGTTTTTAACAGTGTAACTGACTGTCTCACTTTCTTCAATATGCATTAAAATCATCCAGATCACTCCTTCTTAATATCTTTGTCATGTTACCATAAGTCACCTCTTCAACATAATTAGTTTAAGGGTATGAAATTTTGAGAAAATACTAAAGTTTCAGATGTAATGATTGAAGGGGGACAAGTGGAAACATGGCCTCCAGGAGAAGAAATGTGTGCAAAATTTTGAAGCAATCTTAGGAAATTTTGCCCATTCTTGGAATTAAAAAATATATATATTTCTTACTTCTGACTGATTACTATGGTTATTTCAATATATACATAGCTTTGCTTCCTCCAAATTATTCAGAATATCTTCTTCCTAATTCTCTTTGTCTTTAGAGTTGTATTAAGCAGCATAGTGATTTATTAAAGAATAGTGTTAATTAAATGGAACAGATAAGTGAGCAAAAATAATTGTGGAGAGTATATTAACTTGTAGCATCTACTTGAGTGATACTTGTAATTCTTAACAAAAGAGTCACCATGGCATTGTTAGGCATTTATTTTACTGAGTAGATTGTGCTCTGTAAAAATGGGAATTTTGGATCTAATCATTCTATAATTTAAGGGGCACCAGTCTTTAAACCTTGAAAGGAGCCCTGGATTATATCCCTGAGAACTGAAGAAGTCAGCAACAAAGTATGTGTCCCAGAATGAATGGTGTTTCTCTAGTTTTCAACTACTACAGTTACTCGTAAAGAGCCCTAATAACTAGGGACTTGGAAGCAGGTATAAAATAGTTATTAATGTAGTCAACTATACATAACTATTTTCTAAAATAACTTCTGTACAGCCTATAATTTCTGTGGCTGAAGACATCTCATGTATTATGTATTGTGCAAAGGAAGGAAACTTTCCTGAGTACCACGTGCATTCTGGCATTTTTTGAGGTCTTAACGAGGGCCTTTACAATGCAAGGTGTGGTAAATTGACAGATTTTGTGCATTTTAGTGCATTTTCACAATGTTTTCTGTGTTCATCACAATATAAGCTTTCAGGTTTAAAATGTGAGCTAAAAGTTCATCTTGCTGTGCAAATCAGCACATTAAGCAAGCCTAGCAGAAAAACCTGAGAGGTAAACAGAAAACCTGCACGAGGCTTTCTATCAAAAGCAATGGGATATAGGACTTACATAAGGATTTGACATAAAGGTATGAGTCTAAGTTAAGAAGTACAGAAAAATGTCCTGAACATGTTCATATACTTGCACAATAGATTATTAAAAGTGAAAGAAGGCAATCAGAAAATCAAATTAAAAATATTCTGCTCAATACTAATGTCAGTGTAGGATTAATGGCTATAGCAAAAAGTCCCATTAAAGATTTTATGTTTCTTTCTCTTTTAACAATCCAGGCAGGTGTTCCTGGCTGGTGGTCAGCTCTCCATCATTCAGAGACCCACAGTTCCTGACTACTATCTTCACTATTCCACTGACCTTCGTGCCCCTGTTATCATCCACATCATGAAGGCAGGTGAGAGAAGAGATCATAGGGAGGCACTTCCACTCAGTTATAGGTTCAAACATAAAAGTAGCACACTCTTTCTACTCATTCCATTAAGAACTCTGTCAAATGACTACACTGACTTCAAGAGAGCTGGGAAATGTAGTCTTGCCATGTGTCCAGGAAGAAGAGTTGGGCCGATGATCACCTGCCACATACACCAATAGATTCATACTGATGCAATCGTGATAAAATAGATGCTTCTTTAAAAAAAAAAAAAAGATTTTATTTATTTATTTGACAGAGAACACAAGTAGGCAGAAAGACAGGCAGAGAGAGAGAGGAGAAAGCAGGATCGCTGCTTAGCAGAGAGCCTGATGTGGGCCAGGACCCTGAGATCATGACCTGAGCCGAAGGCAGAGGCTTTAACCCACTGAGCCACTCAGGCACCCCAGACGCTTCTAAATAAATGTTAGTCCATCAAAAAGAAGCTAAAGGGGCGCCTGGGTGGCTCAGTGGGTTAAGCGACTGCCTTCGGCTCAGGTCATGATCCCGGAGACCCCGGATCGAGCCCCACATCGGGCTGCCTGCTCTGCGGGAAGCCTGCTTCTCCCTCTCTCACTCCCCCTGCTTGTGTTCCCTCTCTCGCTGTGTTTCTCTCTGTCAAATAAATAAATAAATAAAATCTTTAAAAAAAAAAAAAAAGAAGCTAAAAAAATATGACACCTAGTTAGCCCAATTTAAAAACAATAGTCAGTCATTTGGCTGTCAATCAAATATGGCATATGATGGAGGAGAGAAACAACAGTGACTGTTAGAACACAGTTTTATAAACTTGAAGATTATGAATCCAGCATCCGTTTGAATTGGAAGAGATTAAGGATTCAATAGAGAAATGGGAAGAGGGGAAAGCTCATGTCTTTAAGTGCCTTTAATTAGTTGTATGTTTGAGTCAGGGACCTCTCTCAACTTCAGGTTTCTCTGCTGTATGTAAATTGGTAGAACACATCCAATGTAAGCAGTTCCAAAATTTCTTTACTTAACAAAATTAAAACAAGGTAGAGTCTATGAAAGCACTCTGCAATGTCAACAAGCCACATAAACTCGTATAAGGCAGTGCATAAGGTATTTTTGATATTTTTAATGATCGTCATGAAAATTTTGAGAAAGTAGTTGAATTGCATACAGTATGATTGATTAAATGGTTTAAAATTTTAACACAATCCCTTCAACACATTTTTGTTTCATAATCAATAGCTCTTTTTCTTCTGTTTTCAAAATTACTAAATGAAAATAAAATATTAGTATTTGCATTAATTTATTATTTATAGGTCTTTTGAAAAAAATAGCGTATTGAATTTTTACTCCTAGCATTACAGCAACATTTTTAAACATTTTTGTTAGTGCATCTCTATCAGAAAAAAATTTTAACTTTATAGTATGTGTGTGTGGACATATGTATATGCATATATGTGTGTGTATATATAGAAGTATATATCATGGAATATATTATATATTTAATAAAAAATAAAAATTTTAGGGGCGACTAGGTTATTCAGTCGTTAAGCATCTGGCTTTGGCTCAGGTCATGATCCCAGAGTTCCAGGATCGAGACCCACCTCGGGCTCCCTGCTCGGTGGGAAACCCACTTCTCCCACTCTCATTCCCCCTGCTTGTGTTCCCTCTCTCACAGTGTTTCTCCCTGTCAAATAAATAAAAAAATATTAAAAACAATTTTTAACTTGTGAGATAAAAATTTTAAAAAATTAATAAATTTTATTTCATTTACTAGGGATAGAGAAAATGTCTTGTTCTCACTCATATATTGTTAGTAGTTTTTGTTAATATATAATTGTGGGATTATGATTAATATATATTATATGTCAGTAATAATATGTACTATATGTAATTAATGTGTTATATATTATTAATCAACACCTCACTATTGTATCTGGGACCATGTATATTATTAAATTTTATATTAAGAAGCTTTTAACACATTCTTTTCTTCCTGCACCACAATGAGTAATCTTGCATGTATATGAGTATGTCACCCTCTCCACATTGTTACCAATAATTTTATGTCTTTGTTATTAATATATTAATGTAATTTCTATATATTAATGGTATATATTAATAATAATATTGGAAATTATGTTATAAAGTTTGATTCTTTCTTAAAAATTGTCTTAATACTGTAAGATACAGATATTCAAAAATCCTATTCTAAATTAAAGTTTTATGTAATTGTTAATGGATGCAACAAAATCATGGAGGCAGACTAACCATAAGAGACTCTTAACTGTAGGAAATAAACTGAGGGTTGCTGGAGGGGAGTTGGGGGGATGGAGTACCAAGATGAGGGAATTTAAAGAGGGCACATGATGTAATGAATACTGGGTGTTATATGTAACTGATGAATTACTGAACTCCACACTTAAAACTAATGATACACTATATGTTAGTTAATTGAATTTAAATAAAATAGTAAAAATTATTAGGGGATGTGAAAATTTAAAATGTTAAATTTATAATATTTATTATACAAACAGTGATACACACAGCAACATAAACATATACACACTTCGGATATAGTCTGTTGTTATGGAAGTGGATGTAAATCCATTATCCATTATTCATTAAGGATAATTTTCAACTAACATATTGTCACATCTTATTAGTCATCATTATTTTCCCCTCATAATCAAAAGATCTCCTACTAGTAATAAGAGAAAAATTAATCATTTTTTCATTGTTCACTTTTTTGTATTTTAGTCTGATTATTTTAACTTCAATTTCTGCTGGAGAATCTTTTTTAAGACTGCTGTTCATTTTGGGAAGAATATCCTACTTTGAACTAGACATTTTTACTTAAGTAGGCTAAGAGAAATTATAGTTTGTGGCATTACTTTGAAAATAACTGAGAAGTGATAGTAGTTCTATGGAACTCTGTAATAATTAGGGCTATCTGGGGCATTCATGGATAGATTGAGTATCCCAGTCACCACTTCACTACTGCATTAGGGTATAAAACCAGGTAAGATCTTATATTTTATACTTGAAGTCGTAACTCCTTTTTTGGTTTTAAAATAAAAATATAATTAGAAGTTTCATGATTTTCTTCCTATATCATAATGGATAATCTTGATAATGATAATAAAAAGATAACGGATCATCTTGCACATGTCTGAATATGTCACCCTAAAATTAAGTTACCAGTAAGTTATTTTATTTCTATTTATTTTAGAGAGGGAGAGCAGGGGCAAAGGGGTGGAGTAACAGAAAGAGAGCGAAAGAATCTTCAAACAGACTCCCCACTGAGTGCCCAAAGTGGAGCTCAATCTCAGGACCCTGAGATCAAGGCCCGAGTGGAAATCAGGAGTCCAGTGCTTAACCAACTGAGCCATCCAGGCAATCCTTACCAATAACTTTAACTCCCTCAAAAGAACTCTCAGATATCTTATCCTTGTATAAATTTGGATAATATATTGTAATAAAAAAGGGAAAAAATTTTATCAACTCTCAAATATCGCATGAAATAGAAAATCTATAAATCCAAGGTAAGTATTTTTTTATGTGTATCATTAAAGTACATGACTACTTACACTCTGGATTTATTATGTTTGCTGAAAAATAGCTAACCTTGTCAGAGAAACTTTTAACATTTTCTGAAGGGTTCTAGAAAGAAATGAAAACTCCTAAACAGGCAGTTTTATTTTAAGATTGTGAGCTTGCCTGGGGAAAGAAAAGACGTGGAAGAAAAGTGTATGCATATTGAGATGTCTGAATTGCATAAAAACTTTTGATCTCTTCCTTGCCAAAAAATCAGGATTCAAAATTACATTATGTATGAAAACCTGGAATATATGCATTCACTCATTTGACTATATTTTCATAAATCTGCAATCACAAATGTCTAAATGATGCAAGTTTTCCATATCATATTTGTAGGAAATCCCAGCCAGGATATTTTACTCCTTATGTGGAAGAGAAAAATAGCTAGACACATCTTACTAAAAGAGCTAAATATACATGCAATTTTTAAGAAACATTTTGTAGACTATCGTGAGGTCTATTTAAATGTATGGAATTTATATATGGGTATATAGAGAGGTATGTATGTCTCATTTTATTCAAGACAATAATTACTTTAAAAAATCAAAATTGCTTTATAAAATATATTTGCAGGTGAAATAGTAAAAATTTAGAAATACCTTATCACAAAGATCTTGCTCATTTCAATGATTAAGACAGGAATTATTTGGTTTTGTGCAAAAACAATACGAAGATATTCTTTTCAGCTAGTCTATGGTTTCTCAACCTCAGAGTTATTGACATTTTGGATCTGGAATTCTTCATTATAAGCCTCCATCCTGGGCATTGTAGTATGTTTAACAGCTTCCTTGTCTTCTTTTCATTAGATGCTGATAGCACACTCCACCCAATCCAATTCTAACAAATAAAAATTTTTCTTGACATTATGAACTATTTTCAGTGGAGCAAACTACCCCTGGTTGAGACCCATCAAACAGTAGAATAGCGTAAGTCAAGAGCACTTCACCATGTCCACATTCGTTTTTCTACCATGTTTGTATATACACAAAGAGACTAAAAAGAACATGAAGAACATGGGAAAAAAAAAAGGGAACAACCATCTTTTGGTCAATAATATAATAAAAACAAATAAAAAATAACACATGAATGCACTTGCATATTCATGAAACAATAGTCACAATAAAACTTGTCCTGCGAAAGTGAACAGAAACTTCATCAGAGGAGGAAGTAAAGCAAAAAAATAAATAAATAATAAAAATAAAATAAACCCCAAACATTATCTCCTGGAGACATCTTTCGCTACCACAGTAAATTTAATTTTCACATCTCAAAATATGCACTAACTATATAGGGAGAAAATATAATGTTGCAGTGAACATAAAGTGGAAATGACATGCATGTCTTCACATGCGGTGCTGCTAAAACTAGAATAAACTAAGTATTACCAGTCTACTAAATAATTCATTCAAGGTAAATCTAAGCAATTGTATCATACCTCAAGGGTAAGCTAATAAATAATAAATGTTCTGCAATACACAAAGTTTCTCAATATACTTAATAATAATCTGATACATTGGCTAATTTTGATCCCTGTTTGATGATGTGCTACCTCCTCAGGAAAGTTCAAGTTTCTGCACACCCAATTACTCCTCAACCACAACAGCTCCTTTCCTTCCTTACAAAGAAAAATCTGTAGTCTGAATCAAGAGCAAAAAAGAGTTCTCAAGGGGTTAGAGTAAGACCACTATAGTAGGATATGAAACTTTTAGAGAGAGGAGTAAATGGGAGTCAAAAGTTCATTTTCTCTCTGTTCTTATTTCTCTTTCCCTCACTGCAGCTACAAAACTGAGCAGGAGAATATTTTAAGAGAATTCCCACTTCCAGCATCTTTAGGGAAAGAGGACAAAGGGATCATCAGACTCCCGTGAGATCCTGACCACACACCAACCACACTTTTACTGCTGACTGTCTACAGAGTCCTGAAGACCACATGCTCCAAAATGTCAATTTTGTGATCACTAACTAACATAGGCTTGTAATTTTGACAATGAAGACAAAACAAATGTTTGTGGAAACTAGAGTTATCCTTCAGGCCATAGGAAGAACTCAGCTGTTAAATGAAGCAGGAGGGAAAGACAATAATATCACTTGCAACACACAATTTTAAAAATATTTCTCTGCATATTTATTCATGCCTCTTCTTTATATTTCCCTTCATGCAAAATTTATCTTATACATACTCTCTTTCACCTATCTGGTCAAACTAAGGAGCTAAAGAAAATTTTGCTACAAACAAAATCTGTTGCTTTTTTGATCCGCCATATAACCACTCATCATATCCATTCGAATGTCTATAGTAGGTTCAGTAAAAACCCTGTTGTTGGAACACATTATATTCTATATGAATGATGAACCCTGGTGACCCAGTAAATGGACTCAAATTCAATGTGTTCAAAATCGATCAAATGATCTCCTCCTTCTTCCATGTTCATCTACCTCCCAAACACCTCAAAATGTGATATTAATCATCTGGGTGCCTGGGTGGCTCAGTTGGTGGGGCTACTGCCTTTGACTGAGGTCATAATCTCAGAGACCCGAGATCAAGCCCTGCATTGGGCTCCCTGCTTGGCAGGAAGCCTTCTTCTCCCTCTCTGACTCCCTCTGCTTGTGCTCCCTCTCTTACTGTGTTTCTCTCTGTCAAATAAATAAATACAATCTTTAAAAAAATGTGATATTTATCTAATGTTGATTATTTCAGTAAATGCAAACCTCACCTATCCGTATGCATAAACCAGAAATATAAATGACAATCTGTATATTTTTATCTCCTCAAAGCAGGCATGAAGTGCTTTTGATATTATCACCTAAATATTTCTCTAAATACCCTATCTTTCTCCATTTCCATCAATCCTCTAATGCAAGTGGACATCATTTCACCTGGAACTCTATAATGGGCTTCTAATTGCTTTGACCACATCCATTTGGTCTCCTTTCTCATCTTTACTCTATCCTGTGGTCAGGATGATATAATAATGTCACCCATGTTTAAAACCCATTGGTGTCTTTCCATTGCTAGTGTCCTCCTGGAAGGCCTTATATTTTTTGGCTATTTCCTGTTAATGAAGCCTCATTTTTCATTTCATTCTTCCTTATTCTTTAGATTTCATTCATTATATCCCCAGTATATAGTGCAGTTCCCAGGATATCATAGAAACTAGGTAAATATCTGCTTAATATTTGTGTCAAGATGGTGTTGGTCTAGAAAATTCTCCCAATCCATTCACGTGTTATCCTAAGACTGTGTCTTTAAAAATACATATTACTTATTGTATTTATTAATGGTATGGGTTTCCTCTAGAAGAAAATTATTCATTTTATTTACTTTTAAAATTGTATCTCTGTCTTGAATTAAAAAAAAAGTGTTTCCAAACTCTTATGAGAGTAAGCAAAATT
Organism: Spilogale gracilis; assembly: GCA_004023965.1. Lineage (NCBI taxonomy): Eukaryota > Metazoa > Chordata > Mammalia > Carnivora > Mephitidae > Spilogale > Spilogale gracilis. Next base: position 46,281 of record PITA01011220.1, on the reverse strand, counting down.
ACACAGTTATTTTTAATCACTGTGTATTTATTTTAAATTAAAATTTAGGATATATTGTGTTCCTTTTTGGAGTAATAGCTTTAATTTAATGGTAGTTGTATGAAAAGTTATATTAAGAATTTACTGGTTTAATGGTGACTAGCAAGTGTTTCTCTGCCATTTCTAAATTCCCAGGTTTATTTCTTTTTCTTTCCCCCCAGGTTTATTTCAATTAGTATAATGTTCTCATTAAATTAAGACGTGCATTGGGGGGCCTGGGTGACACACTTGATTAACAGTCTGACTCTTGGTTTTTGCTCAGGTCATGATCGCAGGGTAGTAAAATCAAGCACCACATTTGGTTCAGTGCTTAGCAAGGAGTTTGCTGAAGATTCTCTCTCCCTCTCCATTTACCTCTCCCACTTATGCTTTCTCACTCTCTAAAATAAATAAATCTTAAAAAATATGATAAGACACATGTTAAGACCCAAGCAATCAATTGGCAGAAAGAAAAATAACTCAGATGAGTCAATTGGAATCTTTTATTAAGTTAACATTGTGGTTTTCTGTAGCAGAATGTAAGAGGATGCTATTATGAAGAGATGAATGGCATAAATTAAAATATGGCTTTTATGCTTTATACACTGAGTATATTGCCAATTGACAACTCTTCATAGAAGAAAAGTTTAGCTTTCAAAATATTTAGTATATTGTATTCATTTATACATAGAGCAATTTACCACTTGGCACAAAATTAAAAAGAGTGCCTGTATACTTGGTCAGTGTGTAAAAAGTAATGGGAATAAGCTTGTAGAAACTTGGTAAATACTATGTGCCATTGCATGTGTTTTTTTTTTTTTTTTTCCTTAAGATTTTATTTATTTATTTGACAGTGACAGAGATCACAAACAGATACAGAGGCAGGTACAGAGAGAGGAGGACGCAGGCTCCCTGCTGAGCAGAAAGCATGATGAGAACCGAACCTGGAGCCCAGGACCCTGGGATCATGACCCGAGCCGAAGGCAGAGGCTTAACTCATTGAGCCACCCAGGCACCCTACATTGCATTTTTAATCTCCCTTTTTATGAAATGGAAACTAACTCCATAAAAGATTTTGAAGGTTTTTTTTTTTAATCTATGAAAGTAATGCTACTTACAATATCCAAACTAGAATTACCTGAAGGATTTTAAGATACGAAGTTTTTTATAATAATAAACTAAATTACTTCTTAAGCCTGTCTTTTGGCTAATGTCTATGATTATACTCATTTTTTGGAGGTGAAATCATCTATATAATGAAATTCCCTGGGTCTCTTGGGCATAAGACAATGAGAAGTGCTTCTATACTTTGCAAATGCATTATGTTCACAAACGGCATTAACATTTAATCTTATGAAAGGTTTCAATCCGTACACTTGTGACACACTAAAATAATTCAAATTGTTTTATCCTCAATAAGCAGCAAATTATATAAAATTATTTTTCCGAATATTACATAAAGTGCATTTTGAGTTTTTTTAAAAAGATTAGACATTCTAATAATTAATTTTAAATATTATTTATCAAGATCATGTGTAAACTCTATACATCTTTGTTGGTCACATATGTATAAATATATTATCGAATAATCTACTTTTTCATTCTGCAAGTATTTTCATGTGAAATATACCTGAAAAGAAAATGACTTTTATTTCACTTTAATATAATATATAGTTATGTAATTTGTATTCCAGAAATAGGTAATTGGGGCCTCATCTTTATATTTGTTCTATGCATTTGTTTTCTTAATTCCTAAATATTTAGATAATAATGAATAACTTTTGGAAGAAAATGTTAAAATTGAGGAAAATGAAGGAAGATCGTCAATTTTGTTATTTTAACTCCAGGTTGGGTAGAAAGAGTTGAATGCCTCATTTTGGCTTTGAATAAATTATTTAGTTCTCTCTTATATTTAAACAAAAGTTAGCATTCCAATGTTAAAAAACTGACACTGTAATTCAATCAACATATGATTCTAGGTCTCCTTCCCTTACTAGTTAGAGACTATAAAAAAAAGGAGTAAAAAAGTAAAATGATATTACAGAGTATAATATTACATATTATATGTTATAACAAGCTTGTATTACTCTAACAGTATAATTAGTAGAAGTAAATTAAGGAAATCATTATTTAGTTACTTATTACTTATCAGAAACAAAATATATTATTACTCTAAAACTAAATATCAATGTATATGTGTATAAAATTTACAATATCAATAAGAACCTTTTGAAAAAATAGATTTTATATTTCTGTGTATATATATCTGAAAGGCAAAAATTAATAAAGGATGAGGAATTTCAAATTTATCTGTAGCAATTTATTATTTTACTTAGTAAAAGATCACAAGCTAATTATACAAAGTAAGAAATTAGGATTTAATCAGTGTTCATCAGAAAATGCAAATCAAGTTTTAATACATTTCTATTTAACAATAAAACACCCATTAATTTTATTTCTTATACTATTTTGTTTTTGTTGTTAAAGAGAGAGAGAGAGAGAGAGAGAGAGAGAGAGAGAGAGGAGGGGAAGGGCAGAGGGAGAGAGAAAATCTTAAGCAAGTTCCATAGACCCTAATGTGGTGCCAACCTCACAACCCTGAGATCATGACCTGATTCAAAATCAAGACTCAGAAACTTAACCAACTGAGCCACCCAAGCACCCCGATTTCTTATATTATTTTTAGAAACTCATTTTTAATGGAGGATTTAGAAGCAAAAAGAACAAGTATCTTGGATGTGAGGGCAATCTAGCTATGATATCCATCACCCCATTGATAATCAGGGTTGATTTCACCAATCTGGCTGGACAGGTGTGTGTCCCCTTCTTTCCTCACACATCCATGTGCATCCCTCCGGAAGCTGCATGCTAGGTCAAAAAGGATGACCTTCTCTGACAGAGGAGGACTGCTCTTTGATCAAGAATATACGAGTAGCTGCATTCCCTTGATACAATCTCCAAACAGGCTTTCAAGGTCCATCTATAGAACGTAAGGTTGTCAAGCATCTAAGACTCCAGGCACATTCAAACATCCAAATGAGGTACTGGATGTGGCAGTCTGCCCTTCTTAAAAAAAGAGAGAAAGAACAAATGTCTTGTATAGCATGACAATATGTGAAAAATGTCTTATATGCTTCTCTTGTTTTATATTTCTCCTGAGAATATAAGCACTAATTTGAACTAATGCAAAGGGTGATGGAGTGCTTTCCTATTATAGCCTTAAAAAATCCTTTTTCTGCCATAAGGAAGTGAATTTTCACTTTCAGAGCCAAAAAATATTGCTGCTACAGATTCCTACTAGTTAGATAGAAAATGAAGATCTCTGAGAAAGTGGGCTGTGCAGAATGAAACCAATGACCTTGGCAAGGTCACTCCCACAGCCACAAGTCTTGTCACTGACCTCTGCATTACTGAACTTGAGTTGTTTCTGACAGAGATCATGAGTGAAGTCAGTTTCTGCCTCTGACATGGCACAGCCAGCCTGGATGTAAGAATATGGCAGCATTTCATTTCCAGATATTGCATCTCAATGAGGGGGGGTGTTAGGCAATTGAAATAATCTGGTTCTCATGAAAGGGACTCATTTTCTCTACTTTATTATTGGAAAACAAAACACTCCTTACACTGACATGTTGCACTGATCTTCCATAAAATCTATTGTACATCTACAGTTATCCATAGAACTTGAACCCATCTCACCTGAAGTAAGGTCATGTACTTTTTCCTTCTTCTCAAACATTAAGCTCTGCCAGCATAGATAATACAGCAATGCAACTACAAAACTCTTCCAAATCTCCTAAATCACGAAAAGTTACCTCTCAATATAACTTCTACATTGTCTCCATTTTACTTCATTCTTTATCCTCTGACAGTTAATTGTTCCTTATAACATATGTTGAAATCATCTCATAGCCAGGCTATCAAGACTATTTTCCAAAATAGCTAATGTACTTAGGATGTCTACATTGTGATTGATTAGGATCATGAACCTGAGAGCCTCCACTGACAAGAAAATTCTCCCAGAATACAAAGCTAATCAGTCTTTATGGATAATGAACCCAGTCCTGGGCATAGCAATATAGTCTTCAGCTTAATCATACCAATTTCCATTTTCGAGAATATATCTTTCAGATTTCGAAGGAGAAGTTTCACATATATATATATATATATATATATATATATATATATATATATATAGAGAGAGAGAGAGAGAGAGAGAGAGAGATAATCCTTATATAGCAGAGAACATTAACTCACAATCACTGGATGGATTTTAAAATAATATTGATAAAGCTTCTGTCTATAGTCATCTTTTTAAAAATATATATAAAATGCACTGTGTAATCTAAAATATACCAGTCTTCCTCGTTATTATTTTTTATTTTTTAAAATATTTTATTTATTTATTTGCCAGAGAAACACAGCTAGAGAGGAAACAAAAGCAGGTGGAGTGAGAGAGGAAGAAGCAGGCTTCCCACAAAGCAGGGATCCCGATGTGGGGCTCAATCCCAGGACAGGATCATGATCTTAGCCGAGGGCAGATGCTTAACAACTGAGCCACCCAAGCGCCCCTCCTTCATTATTATTGATAGAGATGGTTCATCCTCCTAGGTGACAAGGACCACTGCAAGTACAAAAAGTGCACTCATCCCTTCACCTTTTGCTTTGATTGCATTAGTCAGCTAGGTCATGTGGGAAGCCGGACCTTGACAAGGCCACCTGCGCCCAGTTGCTGACTGTCAAGGCCATTTATGCCCAACTTCTGACAAGCTGATTTTGTGCAAGCTCTACTCCCTGAAACAGCTTGTACTGGAGTGCCGCTGACGGCTAGCAGTATGTTTCACTATGCTATCTCTAGTTTTTGTGGTTTAGTTACTTGAGCTGCCTGCTAGAGAAACTCCACTCACTGCCTGCCCTATAATTATCCCCTTGAACTTGCCAATAAATGAGACTTGATCAGAATCCTGTCTTGTCTCCATCTCTCGTGTCTCTTGTCCTATCATTCTCACTCCCCCTCTAGGTTCTCCATTGACTACCCGTGGGTCGGGACAAGGTCACACATAGACATTCGCTTATAGTGTATAGCCCAGGAAGAAGGAATAAACACATCTGGAGAGGGAATATATGCTCATTTTTAGATACTGAATGAGGGGTTGGTTAGGTTTGCTCTGCAAGAAGCTTAAAAAGGTTTCCAGCTCTAATATTCACCCATCACAGAATGACAAAAACCATCTCAATCAATGTGTTACCCAGATTAATGACATTTACACCCTGTGAACCCATCTATACATTAAGTACAGACATTGGAATGAAACAAAAAGGAAGTTTGACAACAATTCAATACTGCAATGATATCCAAAAGCTTAATTATTTGGGGGGTAATTCTGATAATTCTGATTATTCATACTTGTTTAATTTTACAAAAGTTTTGGTCCATGATACTTTGGGATTTAAACAAATAAAGAACTAATTTTCTACCACACTATTTTGAGAAACATTAACCCCATATAACTGTGGGTAGAAGAAAGATAGCCAAGAGGAAAGACAAGCTCATTTGTTTTGTGAAGCATCAGAATACATGTTCTCTTCATTGAAGATGGTGAAAAAAAGACAATAGTTTGGACTGGGATATCATCATGTAAAAATGACATAGGAACCCAAAGCTCAATCCCATTTCTAAACTATGGCAATTTATAAACATTTGAGTCAAGATTCAAACCCAACTTTAATGATCAAGTTTGTGCTTGTTGCATTTTCCTCGAAGTACTGTAAGGAAGTTGGTGATAGATGGGTAAATGATGCTTTCCCATTCTCTAGAAGTGAGTTTAGAGTCTGTTCTGAACTGCTTTGTTCTTCAGGACATAACTACATAGTTTTGCTATTTCTGTTCGGATCAAAAATACAAATTGAAAGGAAAAAGAGATGTGCATGAAAGAAACAAATCTCCAGAGGAAGGGGAGGGGGGAGACCTTGACAACTACTGAATTTCCCTGAAACACAGTTTCTGACACACTGAAGATCTTCCAGCTGGTTGTACTCAGCTTCTGCTTTCCCCTTTTTCATGGTACTTTGTACCATATGAAGTACACAAAAAGCCAAGAAACATTTCAGTTAGCATTGTATAATATTATATTTAGTGAATATAGTACTGAATCTTTTGTTCCAAAGGTAAATTTTTTTTTATTGTTACTTAAATTTTTTTTCCCAGTGTTCCAAGATTCATTCCCCCTTCCCCACACCCAGTGCTCCACCCTTTAGGTATCCCCAGTACCCACCACCAGGCTTCTCCCATCCCTCCACCCCCCTCCCTCCAAGTCCCTCAGTTTGTTTCTGTGTCCAAAGTCTCTGTTGTTTCATTTCTCTCCCTGGATTACCCTAGTTCCCATTTACTTCAAAGTTAATTTTTAATGTTGTTTTAAATTTCATGAACTAATAGATAGTTTAAGGAAATGTTTCATTATCTTTTACTTAGCTAGGGCAAATCTTTTTTTTTTTTTTTTTGACTTACAGGATGCTATGTGTTTCAGAGCACACCCAAGCATTTTTTTTCTATGAATTCTATGAATCTGCTATTCAAATATAAAATTCATAAACCTGTAATAAACAATAGTGTAACTTAATTCTTTATTCCACCTGATCACACTTTCCATTAGCACAGTCCTTATCAGAACCACATTCAACAGTGCATTATTAGCCCTGACTCCTACAAGGCATTAAGTCATCATTAATCAGGTGTGGAAATAATCTACATCTATAGTCTCAGTCCATGAATCAAGATAAAGAGATGATTTTATTCATTCTAGGATAAGAGATTTCCTGTGGAGAAGTGGAGTGAGGGCAACCAGGGAAAAGCCCAGGCCTGGAATCAGGATCATAACAAAGACTGGTTATTGAAAGAAGGAAGCAGAAATTGCAGCCTCCATTGAGGTTATGATAAGAAAGAAGTGTCCCAGAGCTTCCGGTGTCCTTGGGGACTAAGCTTCAGGATCAGAATAGAGACTTAGGTGAATTAGGAGTGATCATGGAATGTGACGAAAATGGATGACCTTTGATGTAGTGCTACTTCATGTGATGTGCTTGGTGGAAGAACCTGACCTGGTAATGGAAGTTCAGAATTCTGAACTGAATTCTGCAGACCAAAGAGGCCTGTGGTGTTGCCACTAACTACTGTGGGTGAGGATTGCATGGAGGATTATCTACAGCACTGGTTCTCAAACTTACACGTGTGTCCAAACGAATAGGTGTGTTTGTTGGCAATGTAGCTTCCTGGACCCACCTTAGGAATTCCAATTTTGTCTGGAGTAGGCCCAAGAACCTTTACTTTAGGAAAACTATGAATTAATTCTAAAGGTATTTCTTGCAAGAAAGCATGATTTGGGAGCTAAAAATGAGGTAGAAGAAGTTGTAGAAGCTACCTACAAAATGGGAGCTCTAAAACCTGTAACAAATATATAATCTAATAAAATGTTTTTTGAGTGCACAAATAGGTACAAAATTTACCATTCATTGCCACTTTCCCCTAATTAGGTTATAAGATAGAGATACTACATTATGATGCCTCCAGTTTTTAGAAGGTATTAAGAAATTGCTGGGGCACTTGGGTGGCTCAGTAGATTAAGCATCTGACTTCAGCCCAGGTCATGATCTCAGGGTCCTGGGATTAAGCACTCTGTGGGGAGACTGCTTCTCCCACTCCCTCTGACCCCCCCATCGCCACATGTGCTCTCTCTCTCTCTCTCAAATAAAATAAAATCTTAAAAAAAAAGAAATTGCTAAAACTTGTTTGAAGTTTTTCAGTTCAATTCATGGTAACCAAGAAATTTTGTGCATGACAGCTAGTTTGAGGAAAGGAAGTTGATTTTAAAGTTAAAAAAAAAGGGGAGGGTGGTTTTCAAGTCCCAGTTTTTTTCTTTAGTGAGTGTGTCATGACTTATGTGCCATTTAACTGTTCTACATGTCAGACTCCTTAGAGATAAGATGGAAATATTATCCCTGTTGAAAATAATTAATGTGAAAAATTGGTAGCATATGCACAAGCTTTTATTGCTATCTGCAGCATATAGTGCATTCCAAAATTTTCTAGTGGATTGATGAATGAATGGAAAAATATTTAGATGAGAGAAAGTCCTTTCATGGAAATAAATAAAAGGTTGACTAAGTCAATGTGTTAGCTTCCAATGTAGTGGCATGCATGATAGATAATTACTATTTTTGATTATCAATTTTTTTCCTTTTTTTTTCCATTTTTATTTTTACCCAATAGGATCACCAGTGTAATCATTCTCTATTTTATCCCACTTTGCTTTCATATCCTATGTAGCTTTGGTGTAAACCCTTAAATATACAATTCAAACATCAGCAGAGTCAAACAGCCTTTAGATCCACTGCTATTTAACTAGAGAGAAAAATTAATTCTTTTATGTGTCTTGAATTTTGAATATCCTTCCCATCTTCTTCAGTCCTTTTGTGAATCCCCAGAGTATGGACTGTAAGTAGTCCACTGAAGTTCTCAATTACTGGGGCTGTCTTCCATGTTAACCCTTCATTTGGCCTCATTTACGGGCATGGCTGACTCATCTTGATTTTACTGGGAGTGAGGCAGAACTGGCATTTTCCTTGTCACATTCCATTTATTTCCCAGCACATGTTGAGGCATACATTAAGTTCATTTTCTGCAGAGTTGTTATTGAGGTGTAGAATCACGCACAATTGGATGGCATTGTGCTCTGCAAATGGGACAAAGATGAATAACGCAGACAAAAGGACAGGCAGAGAGAAGGTGACTTTTCCAATCTGCAAAGTACACTTCACGCTGTTGAGAGTCCCAGGTTTACCCCAGAATTAGAAGAAACTCTGTGACTTTGAGGTGGATGGCACTTTCCCATTTATAAGTGATTTCACTTACATGATTTAATATTCATGACAACACTCTGACAGAGGTAGCAATTTAATGCTCCCTTTAGAGAGGTGGAAAACTGGGGCTTGAAATGTTGTATGAATTGTGCAAAGTCAACATAGCTAGTAAATTGCATGCAGCACCTAATGTGAAATCCCAAAATTATCACATGTCTCCTCAATGGCTGGGTCCTGAAGTAAATAAATATGTAAAAAGAAGGAAACATTGCTTGGGTCTTCAGTCATGAATTACCTCATGAAAGATTGGTTGAAGGAACATAACACATTGAAATTTAATATTAATGAAATGGCACCTTGCTTCCCTTTTGGCTATCAATTCTTGACTTCACAGTTATCTCAGGTAAGAGCTGTAGGCAGTCTCTGGTCTTGAAATCAATACCATTGCCATACTATATGATGTCACATCTCTGATCTTGAACAAATTTTATATACTTAGCTCTCAGTCATGATGCTGAGTTAATGTTTAATTGTGATATTCCAAAATGTTGCAACTATGGTTTGATTTGGTAAGGTCTTAGTTTATAGGGTTCTACTCTGCTCTCTGAGAGGATTTCCTTTTACCATGTCTTTTGGGGCCACTCCTCGGTAGGACTGTGCTGTAGCAGCACTAGAATTATGACTAGCTATGACCCAGACCCCAGTTTTTTTTCTTTGACCATTATCTAGTCATAAGAACCTTCCAGAAAGCCATACATGTCACTTGATGAACAGCATCAGTAGAAAAAGGGAGATACTATTGTAGTCTTGACCCCTGTAGATGTCACATATTTCCTTAGTGTCTCATGTCCAGGCATTCAGTCTCCACTAAGACCCAGCTGTACACCAGAAGTCACTTTTGAAATGGAGAATAGTTTACTCTGTAAAAAACATAACTTTTTTTCCAGAACCTCAAAGATCTCTGCTTTGATTCTTTTATTAAAACTTGTCAGACACCCCACACAGCATCCTTATCCACAGGATCTTATGTGTTATATGTACTAATCAGCACAGCAACTTGCATCACAGTCTAGACTCAAAACTAGAAGTCATCTAAGTCTTGCTAAGGAGGAAAGAACAATCTTACCAAATAAAACGTAGCATGAAGTGTCTCAAAATCCAAATGTTATATCTCTTTAACAAAAGAGGATAAAAGAGGAACAACTTATTCTTTCTCTTCGAAAGAATGTCTTTGCCTGCCCTAAAATATTGTTATCCTCTAGACTTACTTTTGAAACTCCATAGAATTTATCTTCTATGCTTTGGTTTGTATATACCCTATTTAGGTAGCTGGACTGCGTATCAGTTTTGCTTACTATGTCTAGTTAGCAACATGTCATCAATAGAGTCGATCACTTTGATGTTATACAGAATTTCAAGATGTTAAAATTCCCTTGGACTATAGTTCAACAAAAGCAGGAGAGCTAGCATAGCCCTAGAGCAAGACAGAAAAATGGACTACTGTATTTCTATGTAAATTCAAACTGCTTTGATTTCCTGGCTAATGTGGATATATAGAATGTTTTCATTAGGCAATTTACCAAGTGCCAGAAGTTATATTGATTTTTTCCAATAAAAATTCCACATTCAGCACAATAGCTGCACTTTAAGCTACTATGTGTTTAAGAAAAAGGAAAATTTTAACACACAAGTACCTTCGATACCATATATCCAATCCTGCTTATTATATAGACAGAAAGCTTATGTCACCTTTTGTTTATCAGGGCATTCTCACAAGGCCAAATGCTTTTTATTTTTATTTTATTATTTATTTATTTATTTTTAAGGATTTTATTTATTTATTTGACAGAGAGAGAGAGCGATCACAAGTAGGCAGAGAGGCAGGCAGAGAGAGAGGAGGAAGCAGGTTCCCTGCAGAGCAGAGAGCCAGATGTGGGCCTTGATCCCAGGACCCTGAGATCATGACCTGAGCTGAAGGCAGAAGCTTTAACCCACTGAGCCATCCACGCACCCCCAAATGTTTTTTTTTTTTTTTTTTTACGTATTTTGCTTTTGGAATATTTCTGTAAACCAAATTTCATTTAGAGATTTCATGTACAAAACAGGCAAAGGTAGAACGTCTCATCTTAACTTGTATATAAGGTTACCTTCACCCTGGTAATTCCTTGGTGAATAAAGACTTGGTGGAAAAAAAGAAAGAAAAAGAAAAGAAAACCTATGGCTCTGAGAAATGCAACTGGAAACCATGGCCTTGAAGGAACAAAGAATCAAACATCCCTAATCTAAGAAGGTGAAAATCATCCAGGATAGCTAACTACGCAATATATGATTCTTATGAATTTTTTCTACAACATACTTCTGGGTATTTACAATTCTATACAACTAATATTCCTACAGGGTTGAATTCCTTAATGTTCCTTCATTCTAATGAGCCAATATTTAGATCAACACAAATTTCTACCTTAAGCTATGTTCTAGAGATGTTACCGTGATATAGTAAACAGAATTGGCCGTTGCTGTCTTTTGAAGTGATAGGGATAAAAGTATTATGGAAGCAATTTATAGTTTTGGAACATGTAATATGTTAAATCCCCCCCCCTTCAAAAAGATTAAATTAAAGTTCTAACCCCCAGTACCTGTGAATGTTGACCTTATTTGAACATAGGGTCTTTGCAGAGTTAATCAATTAAAGATTTAATCAAGATGATGTCAGTATAATCCAATATACTTGTATATCTTTATAAGAAAACAGCTATGTTAGGGGAGATAGATAAAGGGAGAATACTGCGTGGAAATTGAACAGAGATTACAATAAGTCATTTAAAAGTCAAGGGACACCAAGACTCTCTGATCATTACCAGAAGTTAGTTAGGAGACCGGCATGGGAGAGATTCTCCTTCAGAGTTCCCAGAAGGAATACATATGACTGACAATTTGATTTTGAACTGTCAGCCTCTGGAACCATGACATAACCAATATCTGTTGTTTTAAGCTACTCAATTTGTAGTACTTTGTAATGGCAGTCCTAGGAAATTAATACAGAAACTTAGCCATTCTACCTTGGCATTTAAAAGAATGAATTAAAGAATTATATTCAAGTGATTGAGACAGCCTTGGAATTTAAAAGATTTTGACTTAAATACTAGTTGCATTGTCCAATAGCTGCATGATTTTGTACATGGACCGATGATATTCATATCTTTACTATAATATTCATTTATCTTTATTATTTTCTATTCTCATCCCTGGCCCAACTTTTTTTTTTTAACATTTCTTTGATGTGCTTCAATGGATTTCTTTCCTGCAGTCAAAGTTGAGATGAATGTGAAACCATTGAAGTGTTCACATATTTGGTTATCAAGCATCCTTGCAACATCTTTGCCCCCATTCTTTGTCCAGAGCGTATATCCACTGTGCCTCCTTTCATATAGGTAATCTTATTCCTCCCTGGAGCACTAATAGTAATTTGTACGTAACTTCTTCAGAGGCACACTTGGATCCCAGTTGGAAAGCACAGACTCACTGTCAGTCTTCAAGCTGTCTGCCGAGGAATACGGTGAGAGACTGCCTGTGCTTTGACTGTGCCTGCTCTTTAGTAAATTACATGCAAGGAAAAAGGGGACGTCTTGCTTGCTGATAAAAACATTCTCTATTCTCTTTTTTTCCTTATCATATATTGAATAGTACCATAAGGCATAGGTCATCAATTGCCTAATATAATAAATGCATAATTAAACACATAAAGTGGAAAAGAAATGAGACTTTACAAAGAAGATTATGCTTTATACAGAAAGGGGAGAGGTATTTCAAAACAGGATACAAAGCTTTCTGTCCTGCAGGGAAATGCAACCAGCAACAGCATTAAAAAAATGTAGATGTCAGGAGGCAGGCATCTGTCCCCACTGTTATATGTGAGGTGCTTTACTTGTGATGTCATTTAGAGTAAGCCCTGTGGAGATGGTATAATTATTCCCATTTTACAGTTCAAACAGAGAACTAGAAAGTAATTCACCAAGTAAGAAATGGAATCTGGAGTCAAAGTCTGTTAAATAGAATAGCACTTGTGTGGTTAAACTGCAGCCCACGGTAGAATTTCTGCAAATAAAAATGGCTATTATAATTTTCATCTTTTTGATAGCAAAAATGCAAGTGTCCTTTAGGGATTTTATATAAAAAATAAGGTTTCTTAAAGTTACAATCATAAGACATGAATTTCATAGACATGATATCAGTGTATTTCTACATATGTGTATATACATTTCTTATGTATTGTACTATATATTGCTATTTTATATTATAGACTATTTTATGTATATAAATGCATAAGCAATGTTACGTCTTTGAAACCTATGCCTTATAATTAGAACTTTAAGAACTTTGCTTATTATATACTAACAGGTATTATTCTTATAGCTTCCTGACTTCCAGGTTTGTAGTCTTAGCAAATATATTTTCCCTTAATCTCAACACAAGATACATTTAATGGAATTAAGTTTGAATAGTTTACTATTATGATTCTCTGGTTATGTTACTTTGTTCTCTGTTTTTTCTTTTCTTTTAGTTATTTATATATATTATCATCTTCTTTTAAGCTTCTTGAGGCATATATATTTCAAAACTAACAAAACATTAAATATAAAGTTACATAATATGAAGAAATGGGGGATAAAAATAAAGATAAAGAAATCAATAAGGAAATATATATGTGGCACTCCTGCCATCTTGTGGGATTTTTGTGTTATTATAGAGCTAATTTAGTTTTTCCTTTTTATTTTTATTTTGTTGTTGTTGTTGTTGTTGTTGTTGTTTTAAGTCTAGGGGGATCTTTTTTTTTTTTTTTAAGATTTTATTTATTTGACAGAGAGAATCACAGCCAGAGAGGGAACACAAGCCGCAGGAGCGAGAAGCAGGCTTCCTATGGAGCAGGGAGCCTGATTCGGGGCTCAATTCCATGACTCTGGGATCTTGACCTGAGCTGAAGGCAGAGGCTTGAACCACTGAGCTGCTAGGGTGATTTTTGAAGGAATATTTTGAACATTTTGGATCCTATAGCATAAATTACTTAAACCTAACATACTCAATAATAAACAGACACAAAATGTAATTTATTCTCCACTAGTTCATAAAAATTCTATCAATACCTATATCTATAATCTACAGCTATGCTTACACCTGTATCTAATTTATGCTAATATTTATCCTTTTTAAGAAAAAGAGGACTAGTTATTAGTAAACAAATAGGGTCAAATGATAACAATAGTTAAATTTGGGTAATTTTTTATTCTTATTCTTGCCATTTTTTCTTTGTTTCAAATTACTTGCCTATAAACACTTTATCTCTTTCTTATTTTCTCTGTATCGTCTTTGTAAACACTATTCCCACAGTTACCCCGTCTCCCTGCTGTATTATCATCAGTGTTTTTCTACTGAATTAGTTTAAAAAACTTTTCAGTGCCCCACTTCTTCCTCTAGCTCTTGCATACTTTCTTCTTGATCTTGTCAGAAAAAAATTTCCTCTAGAAGAGAGTTTATACTTGTTCCCATTTATTTCCCCTCATTCTATCTTAAAACATTAGCTCAAACATAACCTAATTAATAATTAAACTGAACTCCTGATCTTCCTTCCTAACCTACCTTTCTAACCATTTTCCCATCTAATTAATGGGTATTCCATTATCCTATTTGGCCAAAACCCTCTGCACATGTATTGTCTTTCTCTTTTTCTCACAAAGCACATTGATCTATTAGCAGACTTTATTAATTCTAAAATCAAAATACATCCAGAATCTTCCACTACGATCTTTCTGACTCAACCACATATCAGTTGGGTTACTTCCATAAGCTTTCTAACTCATTTGCTAATCTCAACTCTTGCTTCTCTGGAATTTATTCTCAGCACAGTATCCAGAAAAATTATTTTATATAAGTGAGATCAAGTCATTACTTTATCCAGTACTTTTAAAGGCTTCACTTTTGAGGACCCAAAGTCTTTATAAAAGTGTACCTAGCCCTTTAAGATCTGACCATCCCCTTAGCACTTTTCCCTGTACATAATCCCCACCCCTCCATCACTCATCTGTTGACTTAAACCCTGACACAGACACTCTTCTCTTCTAGCCTTACTAGCTTCCTTACTGTCCTTCATACATAGCAGAAGTCTCCTGCCTTGTGACTTTGGACTTCCTTTACCATTCTTGAAATTTTCTTTCCTAAAGACTTCCACAGATGCACATTTTTAGAATTTTATTCAAATACCACCTCTGTGGTCAAGTTCAAACTCATGACACTGCATCATACACTCCAGGTGCTCCTTGCCTTGCTTCCCTACTTTTTTTTTTTTTTTTAATCATGATATTCTGATACAGGCTACGTATTTGCTTTTATCTGTTTGCCCATTTAGGTTATAAGTTTTCTGTGGGCAAGGATGTTGTCTTCCTAGTTAGTCTAGAAGAGTGGCTGGCTCATTGAAAGTGATCAATAAATGTCCACAAGGATAACTGGCTCCTTTTCAAAGATACAGATGTAGTGAAAAGAAGGACCATATGTACACCAATGTTCATCGCAGCAATGGCCACAATCACCAAACTGTGGAAAGAGCCAAGGTGCCCATCAACAGATGAATGGATAAAGAAGATGTGGTACATATATACAATGGAATACTATGCCTCCATCAGAAAGGATGAATATCCAACTTTTGTAGCAACATGGACTGGACTGGAAGAGATTATGCTGAGCGAAATAAGCCAAAAAGAGAAAGTCAGGTATCACATGGTTTCACTTACTTGTGGTGCATGAGGGGTAACCTGGAGGACAGTGGGAGAAGGAAAGTAAATGGGAACCAGGGTAATCCAGGGAGGGAAATGAAACAACAGAGACTTTGGACACAGAAACAAACTGAGGGACTTGGAGGGATGGGGGGGAGGGATGGGAGAGCCTGGTGGTGGGTACTGGGGACACCTAAAGTGTGGAGCACTGGGTGTGGGAAATGGGGAATGAATCTTGGAACACTGGGAAAAAAAAATAAGTAACAATAATAAATAAATAAATAAATAAATAAATAAATAAATAAACCAAAAAAAAGTGACTTGAAGCAAATGTAACAACATGATACTTACTAATTGAGGTTTGGGGTACATGAGTATTTTTTATACAATTCTTTGTAGTGTACTACATTTTTACTTTCTCAAAATTAAAATTAAAAATAAACACAATTACATACATTCACTTAAGAACATTGGGGTATGTATACAAGCACAGAGAAAATTAAAACCACCCATAATCCTATCAAGAGACAAAATTGTACCAATGTTGTGAATATATATATACATACACAGACTATTTTAATAAAATAATTTTATACAAAAAACAAAAAAAACAAAAACAAAAACAATTCCCCAAGTTCGTATTTCTGATGATTGAAATCAAAATAAGTAGCTGTATGTTTATTGTATCATTGATTAAAATAAGATCTGCATGTTGAAAAAGAAAATGGTTGTATTGTAGTAAACATGATATTTTTTTTACAAAACTTAAACTTATTAATTTTTCCTCTGCTCCCTGGAAGTATGAATCTTTTTAAAAGCCTCTTGGCTAGTTTTACAACTAGCACTGTCCTTCTCAAGGACTTAGGAGTCACCCCTTTGAAATGTAATCATCAAGGGAGATAAAACCTCCATTTGCCAGTCTGTCGGAGGGTAGAACTTATTCTATTTATTTTATTTTATTTTTCATTAACATATGATGTATTATTTGCTTCAGGAGTACAGGTCTGTGACTCATCAGTCTTACACAATTCACAGCACTCACCATAGCACATACCCTCCCCAATGTCCATAGCCCAGCCACCCTATCACTCCCCCACAGCTACTCCAAGTTGTAAAATCTACCTCCTGAACATAGAAAAAAAATATTTTTGCTTTGGGTAAAGCCAGTTTGTAAATTAAGGTGGCCTAATATCCCAACCCCCACTCCAGCCTTTTTGTCTCAGAAGAGCTGATTATCAGAACTGGGTGTTTCCATTCTTTCCCAGGTTGCAGGCAGTAGTGTTATAATGAAATCAGTTTCTTCACTCATCTTATTGATGAGGGAAGGGTGGCTCACCAGAGGACCACTTCTGGGATCTACTTAACAAATATTAATTTAACATGTTATAACATTGGCCCATTGAACCTCCTTAAAATATTTTTTTATTTCTGAAATTGATATAAATGCTCATTTTTCATAGAAATGAAAATCATTTAGCCCATATTCCATAACCTATATATGAAATCTAGAAAGCACTAAATTATATATGGCTATGTAGAGGAAATATGTTTTTTTCAAGTTCCATCATTTTAAAATCTGGCATTTAGTGAATCTGGTCATATAGAAATAAAGTTTCTAACGCATTCTCATCAAATTATTGGTGAGTATTTTGTGAAAGTGGAAAGTATATGGATTCAGTATGAAACTCCATTGACAGCTGGAAAATTGAGTAGTTCAGACAACATTACACTACTTTTTTTTCTCTCTCTCTCCTATTTTTTCATCCATCTTCAATATAAACTCCACTGGGATTCTTTTAAATTTTTTTTCAATTATGTATTTATCTCTGAAACTATCCTTCTAGCCCTGTAATCTCCACTTCCCTTTATATCACATTCACTTGCATTCAACTATTTGATTTTCATGTTCACATTCTCCGAAGTGAATGGTTTCTTCATATTTCATGATGTGATGTTGTACAGTGCATTCACAACCTAAAATTGAATTTTCCATTTTAAATCTATAACACAGTAAGTACCTAGATAATCTTCCATCTATTATTATTTCTTATCGCCTTAAGGTATTAATCATTTTCAAATGTCCACTCCTCCCAGATCTCTCTATTAGATTTTTATTGTGATTTATTTATTAACTTGTTATTGACCATAAATTAATTTTGTATTGCTTTCACAGAAGGAGCAAGGAGGGACAAAGATGTAGCATTTAAAATCAGTAGACTAAGTTTGTTACTGATGTAGATACAGAAAGAATACACAAGAAAATAATGTATTCTACTTATTTCTACTTATTTTATTCTGTTATGTTTAAACCCGAACACGGGAGCTTTCATTCATAAAACTTATTACTTATTACCTATCACCTTGGAGGTCTGACTCCACTAGTTTTTCTTTCTGTCACATGCAGATTTGAAGTGTAAAGAGGACTTTTAAATAGACAACAAAATTTTAAAATAAGGAATCAGTGTTCTGTGTCACACATTCAAATTATTTGTGCTTTCTGTGTCTTTTAGCTGTTTTACAGCTCTGTAAATTGTAGAAAACTGATAATAATACAAATAAATTTGTCTACAGAAATGTTTAGCCATTGTGTCCAGGAGAATGCAATTGAATATGCTTTCTGGATAGACCAATTTTTGAATACATTTGCAAATTCATTTCAGAATTCCTTCACTGCACACAAATGTGAGAATTTTTTTAACTCATTGTTATATCTTACTTTTTTCTTATTAATACATGAATTAGATTAAATCATTGACATGTTCATTTCATACTTGTACATGATTCATGACTATGCTTTCTTTTTAAACTTACTTTTTAAAAATCAATAAAGAAGGGTAATTCACTGCCTAATGTTAAGACAAGTTGCTTTGACTTAAGAAACATGTTAACCAAGCACTGATTATGACCTCCTCCATGATTCAGGTAATAGGCGTTCCCTCCCTGTACCCTGTGCCAAAAGGTAAGCAGATCTCAACCTTAATACTGTTATGAAGAATGTAACAATAACATCCAACATTTGGAGTGTGTGTGTGGGCACACGTGCTTTCAGATATTATTGGAAATTCTTAGGAGAGATAAAAGAATATTTTATAGCAAATAACCCAATTACACAATCTAATAAAAACCCAGTCAACTGTCCTGTCTTCACCAAAAGTCCCCACTGAAGTATTTCCTAGAAGTCATCTTTTCTTTTTTATCTCTCCCACAAAGCAACCAGTCCTGCTGAAGAATTTTCTCATGTGTACCTACATCAAATGCCTGCAGTCTTTATAATGTAGTTGCAATGTTCAGCCAGAAAATCTGGAGCCAGCCCAATCTTTAGGCTTTGGAGGCTGCTTACATCCCATTGAGAGCTAATATAAGCATCTTCCAAAAAAGTGCAATGTTCCTGATAGTGCTAGAATTCATTATATTTTAATTTATAGCAATTAACTTCATACAGATTTATCCTTAGTTTTTATAATATTTACCCCATTATTCACATCAATAGCATTTATTACAGAAGCTATACAAATACATATCACCCCGCCAAACTTGAAAAAAAGGATGACTTAATTTCCTAAGGCCACAGAACAGTTGTCAAACTAAAATGTGTATTTTTCATAAGGATATTTGCACTGATTATTTTTTATAGAATTCAATAAAATACTTTCATTTAGTAGGTAAAGAATGTTATCAAGAAATCATCCTGTCTTTTATCTTTTGCTCTACTGCCTCTCCCACTCCATTAAATCTCTGTTTGTCAATTGTGCCCTATAAACATCTCATAAAAACTACTCATTCTTTCTCTTCCTTCTGCCACGGGACTCAGGCCACCTCAATTTTACAATCTGGTTTCCCATAAATCCCTCCCTTACTCTTCATTTCCTGTTTCTGATGATTTTAGAGGTTCCAGTTTTCTAAAGCACATAGTCCAGACTCTTTATAATAAGACTCTCCTTGTCCTCTCCTCCAACTATTTCTGAATTGTATCTAATGTATCCATTAGATTTTAGAGCATTCTCCAGTCAATTCGTGTTGGGGCCACTTTCAGATCAACCTCATAATGCAATCTTCATACACTGATAAGTTAAGCAATCTCAGTGCTTACTTCAGGTATCTCCAACTTCTATTTTTTTCTTATACTTACTGCTTTACTTATCCTTCCCTAGAGGTTCTTTCACCTGAAGTGTCACTTTGGTCCTCTAGGAAGTCAATGTTGAAAAGAAATTAGAAGTAACACCTGTGAAAACTAAAGGAGCAGGAGGCCGAACAAGCCATAGAAAGGCACCAGACCACAGTGCAGATCAGAAACCTGTGAAAGGAAAAGGGAATGAAGATGATGGCATGAAGAGAACCTCAGACTGTGATGCAGACCTGACAATATGAGAAAACACAGAAACTCCAGAGCAGAGATTGTCCAGGGGATAACTTTTGTACTGAATAAAAATGGCCAACCCACAGTAACTCCACCACACCTAATCTGGACTTGGACTGCTCAGGTGAAGTGTGGTTGTCTTGAAAACTGAGGTAGGTCCATCCCAAGGCTACCAACAGTGTGAGATAACTGCCCTCAGCACACTCACTGAAGTTGAAGAACAAACTCTTTTTTGTTGAAAAAAGAATCCACTGGCACACTTCTTGGCACCATACCAGGTAAGTCTAAGACTTCTGTGTGATTTGGTACATTTTAAAAAAAACAAAACAAAATATGTATTTTTCTCTGTTGATCAGGTATAGCATGGCGTTTGGTTCATCCTAGAGATCTATCTCTCAAGTTTGTAGATATGTTATACTATTCCTAGAAATTGGGAGATCTCTCAGTTTAATGGTTTTTATTCAACTTGAATGGTAACATGTTTAAGACTGACAAACAAAGAATCAACCTTTGGGATCATAACATTAATACTCTGGCATGAAATTAAGTCAAACCACCCACTGATTTTCTTCTATGAGAAACTGAAATTAACACAATGAAAACCACATCTCTGGTAGCCCTATGTGGTAGAGCAGAATGCAGTTCAAGCTACTCTCTATCCATCCCTGTATATTCTTTTACTCCAGAGCCCTTCCATAGGGAAATATTACACTTCCCCTCCATTGGCAAGCTTAGACATACAGCTCACTTTTGCAGATGAAATATGAGAGGAAGTGACATGAAGTACTTCAGTAGAAATGTTACAGAAGCTATCAGGCAGTTTAACTATTACTCTTTAAATTATATGTTTTTCTCTCCCACAAGACTAACAATGATAGCGGCAGTTCAAAAATAAAGTTTAAGAAAAGATGGAAAAAGCAAACCACCACAAAAACACATATAGCTGTCCTGCAATACATAGAGTATGAGGTAAAAATAAGCCTTTGTTTTTTTCAAGCCACTGAATTTTTTTTAGTTGTTTGCTATCAAAGACAAATCTAGCCTAAAATGACTGATTCCCTTTGCCTTCGTTGGTAAGATTTGGGGCGTTGGTATGAAGCAACATAGGTGTGTGTCCTTGGGCTAGTTTCTTTACATCCCAGGTCTCTTCAGTAAAATAGAGTAAGAATGAGATCTACTTCATATGGCAGTCATCATAAAGAAGTGAGTTCAAATATGTAAAGTCATCAGAAGAATACATGGAACATAATGAATTCTGCTACAACTTCCACCAGTATTATCAGTTCTTCCACTGGTCTTCCTTCTACTGTCACAGCCCTATCAGAGATGCTGATCCAATCTTAATTTCCCAATTCTGCCACTTAGGACTTTTATCATCTAGCATAATTTCTTTAAACAGCTGAGCCTTGGTTTTGTCATATAAATTACTTCATATACATCAGTATTTTTTTTAACATTTATAAAATGACAATCAACATATCAGACTCCTCTGGTGCTCAGGTGGGTCCATTTTCCAAATATTTTGATAAATCAGTGCCTTCATTTTGGTATCAACTTCTAATCATTATACTAATGATTTCTTTATTATTTTCATTTGTCCTTTACTCTTAGATGGATGAAAGCACTACAAACACTCTCAAACTTTACAGTTCATTTTTCATCTGGATATCCTCATATTGTATTTTCCTACATTTTCAGGTATTTGTCACTCTAAACAGAGCTCTAAATGTATCATTTTAAAAATCAACATTTCTGCTACACAGGATATACTACAAAGTTGTACACTAAGTTGACAAACACTTTAAAAAATTTAAAATTGCCATAAGTTATGGAACCTCAATGAAAATCATTTTTAGAAGCAATTCTTCCTACTCTCATGTTCTCAAGCTTGGAGAACAATGTTTTTTCTCTTTTTTTTTTTTTTTTTAATGAGGAACAATTAAACAGAAAGACAACCTTTTTTCTTAGAAATCCTGTAAATTTTGTTTCTTTAATTTTCCATGTCTGTTTATTCTTTCCACACAAAGCATCTTTCATCATCTGTGTATAACACTGACTTTCATTGCAACCTGTACATTGTTACCATACATAGGTTATATATGCATTGTTACCAAAGCCAAAGCAACACCAAATCAAACCATATTTTTCAAAAATTAATGATTCATTGCTGAAAAAAATAAAATACAAAGTTTGATTTTAAGTTAGCTTTTCTGCTAGGTATTTTAGATATTAAATATTTCTCATTATTCCACGACTTTCAGTCCTCCTTGAGTTCAATTTCTTTTTAAATGCTGTCTACCATATAACAATGTCAGAGTTACCTTCATAAGAATTAGTTTTGATTATTATACTTTCCAGAGTTCAGCCTGCACAGATTCACTAACATTAATAGGCTAAAGATAGAAGTACTTCACATGAGCTATTATGAAGTCTTTCGTGAATCTCCCCTTGCATTTAATTCCTCTGATGTCACCTACTTCTGCTTATTCTCTAGATACTTCTCAGCCCCCTTTCCTTAGACTTATAAATATGGAAAGTAAATTCTCCACAACTCTGACCCCTTTGTCTCTACTCTTCCCTTTGTAATCTTCCAATAAAAATCCCAACTGGTCACTGTTTGGGGATAATAATCATCTATAGCCCTAAACACTTGCCCAGGTACTACTTCTGTGATTTTAATGATCTGGTCAGTAGTTCTCCATGAGTGCTCTAACAGCACCTTACATTAATTATGCTTGAAAGAC
Organism: Spilogale gracilis; assembly: GCA_004023965.1. Classification (NCBI taxonomy): domain Eukaryota; kingdom Metazoa; phylum Chordata; class Mammalia; order Carnivora; family Mephitidae; genus Spilogale; species Spilogale gracilis. Next base: position 23,545 of record PITA01011220.1, on the reverse strand, counting down.
AACTTGATTCCCATGTACCATCCCCTTCACCATTATCCCACAAAAATATCTTCTCTTCCTGCCCTCCTTGGATCCATCATTGACTCCGTTAGTATCTTAATACTTATGTTTCATAGTTATTATTGAACTGTGGAATTGGAAGAAATCTTAACACCAAGCCATCACTCAGAATGCATAAATTTCCACTACAAATTTGACTTTTGGCCAAAGTATCTGTGAACTCAGCAATTAGAGGCTAAATTGTATATTTACGTATTTTTTCAGTATAATATTGCTAACTTTGCCATGAAAGGGAGTTGAAAGCAATGGCCTAGGCTCATCCTTTTATTCACTACTTTTTAACTTTTTTTTTGCTTGTTTCCATATTCTATCATTTCAGTCTACCCAGTTTCCCTCAAATGCAAACCTTTTCCTTTTACAGTTTCAAATTTCAGCCATACTTATGGATTTCTCCCTGCACTATTGCTGCTCTGTTTCAAATATAAAAGAAAGAGACCCTGCCAATGAGCATTCAAGAAAACAATCTGAGAGACTGGAAATAGAGTAACTCACAGAATTTTCTTCCCACTGGTACTAGTATCTTATTGTTCCTGTAAGAAATTACAAAAACTTTGTTTCTTATAACAACACAGATTTATTATCATTCAGGTCAGAAGTTCTAAAATCAATATGTTCTTCCAGAGGCTTTGGGAAAATTCCATTTATTTGCTTTTTCCAGCTTCTAGAGGCTGCCTACATTCCTAGGCTGTTGGTCTCTTCCTTCACCTTTAGAACCAGCAATGTAACAACTTCAAATATTCAACTCTCTCTTTGAGTCTCACCCTCTGTGTCTCCTTACTACATCTCTCTTACTCACAGGCTCCTTATCAAGCCTAAATTGGTGAGAAGGTGTGGTGTGAACATGTACCGTGATGTGGACTCATGCTGAAGCTGGGAGCCCTATCTAAGACCATTGATTTCACCACCAGTTGTTTTTATGGCTCTAATAGGACTCTTCTTAATTTTTTTCTGATAAATGGTAGAACATTTCTACTATTAATTCCTGGAAAAGAACTTTTTCCACATCCAAGTCTCTTGGAGGAAACTCTTACAGTCACACTGATTTGTTATCATTTTCACCAGGTTATTCTGGATATCCTCATCTAATTGGGAATATAGTATATTATGTCTTCTTTCAGCTTTGAGTGGATTATAATTCCCTCTAGAGTTTAAGTTTTTGTTTGTTTGTTTATTTTAATATTATTTCTCTTGGTTTCAACTTTTTCTCATATCTGGGAGCAGAGTTCTGAAAGCTAGACTTTTGATGAATACTTAAAAATTGTAATAGTCCCTTAATTAACTTTTTTGTTCCCAGTATTCCCTCAATCGTTGCATTTTTTATGCCTCTGCTTGTTTAAACTTCTTTGGTAAAGTGTTTAATGTCTCCTTAAGCACACTGAAGTGTTTCCCCAGCCCAACAAATAATATCCAAACTCCCTGTCATTCTATGATCTGGGGACCTTCTATGATCTGTCTTCAAAATTATCTTTAGAGATTTAACTTCTGTATTTCTCTACCCAGAGCTTGTTTCTCACAAGAGAGATACAACACATTTCTAACATTTAGTTAGAAGACCCTGCCAATGGGTAGTACTCATTTAGTTCATATATTCAAAAGTACCATTTGAAAATTGTGCACAATCAATTGTACAAAGAGTCACTGCACCTGAAATGGGGTCTCCTCATTACACATAAAGTCTGTTAATGAAATTTTATAGGCTAACCATAAATAATATAAAATATTTAGATGGTCCATGTTGCTCAGGCTATGGAAATTAGGAGTATAACTTATAGGCTCTTGTATGAAAATCTTCATCAGTGACTCATTTCTTCAATGTCAACCTTTGTAGTCATGTGAGAAGTCAACGACACATAACATAGTAACCTGAAAAATGCCTTCAGATTCTTAAAAAAACAAAAAACAAAACCAAAAATAATTAAATTGTTTTCCAGATCCTATTTTAAATGTGGCCTCAGTATTTATATTTACATTTTGCAACTTGTCACTCTTAAAAATAATCAATCTTCCTGGAAATTTTCAATGTTTCAAAAGGTAAAGGGATGGCAGAACTTTCTATCATATGTCTCTTGCACAAAAGTTGGTCATTGGGCACCTGGGTGGCTCAGTGGGTTAAAGCCTCTGCCTTTGGCTCAGGTCATGATCTCAGGGTCCTGGGATCGAGGCCCGCGTTGGGAATCTCTGCTCAGCAGGGAACCTGCTTCTTCCTCTCTCTCTGCCTGCCTCTCTACCTACTTGTGATCCCTCTGTCAAATAAATAAATAAAATCTTTAAAAAAAAAAACTTGGTCATTGAGATCAAATTCTTTGGCTGTTCCCTGTAAATGTTCATATATGCAATAGATCTCTCTATAAAACTATTTAGTTTAATTTTGCCTCACACTGTTCACAGATCATAGTACAAATTGCCAACATGTCGTTTATATTCTTATCTTTGCTCACTGGTAGAACCAGAATTAAACCTGAGAGAATACTGTAGATGTTTAGCTACCCATGCTATTCATAAAAATGTCTGCCTAGAAAAAGGAAATTCGTTGCCATGAGAAATAATACTTCAGTTTCTCAGACCTCCACTGAGAGAAAATATCCAGCGTTCACAAAATTCAGGCAATGTAGGTTAACAATTTCTCCAACTCCTCTTGTTCAACAGTAATAAGTACTCAGGGGAGTACACAGGATCCTTGGAAAATAAACAGACATTGGTGACTTCTGCACAAAATCTCCTGTGACTTAGGAATGTCATTTAGTTAAAAATGGTATTCAGTGACTGTACTTAGGGATATACTTATTCAAAACTAATTTAAAGTACTTATTTAAATCTGGGGCATATATGATAGGCTTATCATTCTTAAGGTCTAAATTATCATTTCTAATATAACAAAAAACCTTTATAGAATTATTGAAACAATTAAATGAAATTGAAATCCTCTTTAAGACTCTGCAAAGGTTATGTACACACACACACACACACACACACATATATATATATATATATATATATATATTTTTTTTTTTTTTTCCTCAGAATGAGAGAGAGAGGGCACGAGCAGCGCTAAGGGTAGAGGGAGACTAGGAGAGAATCTCAAACAGTTCCATACTCAGCCTGGAGCCTAATGTGGGGCTTGATCTCACAACCCTGAGATCATGACCTGAACTGAGATCAAGAGTTGACCATTGAATCGCCTGGGTCACCCAGGAATCCCTTGTCCATTGTTTTAATGACACCAACTGTAACTGTCCATGTTCTATCATGAAATGTAAAACCCAGAGAAGGATAGTTACACAAGGTCTCAACATGCATGGGCTCATCAGAAGCCATTTCAATGATGGCAGCATCATCAGGCTGCAAGATCTTAGGTTCATCTTCCAGTTAGTTTCTCCCCATAAAGGCAATAAATTTTCTTCTTCAGTTCAGCAAAGTTGCAAGCAATGTGAGTTGTGTGACTTTTTGTTTGTTTGTTTGCTTGTTTGCTTTGTTTAAAGGAATTCTTTATTAACCATATATGGTTCACAGATGTTCTTTAAAAAAAAAACTTTCTAAAGAAATATAATCCTCATGAATTACTTCAGCTTTGCATCATGAATCTGGTTTTAAAAAAAATTAAAGTGCTGCAATTTTTATGCTATGATGCTTTCTAAATAAATTTAAAAAATCAGGTCTTTCCTTAAATATTACAGTAAAACAATTCCAAAACAGACATCAAATTATGGTTTATATTTACAAAAAGATGAAGTGAGAACAAATTTAGATTATAAATGTATATGTGCACCTACACAGGTACATAGCCAGCATCAATTTGGCGTAGTTGGTTCAGGAGAATTACCTGAGCCTTGAAGTCAGCTGTTTCCTTTCATGGATCTTGTTTTTTCTTTCTTTCTTTTTTTTTTTTTTTCCTGTTACCAGCCACATGTCACAACGGATATCTTTGACAGACACATTCTTGACACTGAATTCAAGGGCAGGGGAACTCAGACCAAGCAACACTGACTGAAGAACAATGAGGCAGGTCCCTCCCCAGAAGGCAAACCAGAAGAATAAGAGGACAACCACCAAAGGGTCTCCATAAACCTGTGAAACTCCAACATTGGGGAAAAGACAATATATTAAGCTCCCAGTATTACCCCCAAACCTGTGTATTTTATAGATACAGCTTTTCATTTTATTTTTTCAACTTTTTTTCATTTTTATTTTTAAGTTTTTTTTAATTTTAAATTCATTCTCATCATTCTTGATCTTTTATTTTTTAAACCACTTACTATTACAACTTGATATTTCATACAATATCATTCCATAATAACTTTTTAACTTCCATGTTTTTGCATACACATACCTGTGTTTGTTTCTTCTTTTCTTTTTTCTTTTTATTAAATATACATATAGATTTAAGCTTCAAGTTAATCCCTCATTCCTATTAAATATTACCCTTTATATAACCCAGTTTTAATTTCCCTATATTTCAAGAAAGTTGAGTCCTCTAACAATAATAACAAGATACACCCAGGAGGAACTGAAATACTTTCCTCGCCTATGATGAGGGCTTGTACTCACCTTCCCATCTTACTCTTCTATCAATGATTCTGTGTATGTTTTGTTTGTTTTGTTGTTGTTGTTGTTGTTGCTTTGCCTTTGTACTATATAAATATTCTTTTTGTCATTTGGGCTGGGTTTTAATCTTTTTGCTTTTTCTTCCTTTCTTTTACTTTTGATGGTCCTTTCATTTATTCTTTTGTATTTTTGTGCCATATAAATCCTACCATTGGGGCCCATCTTGACCAGGTTTTTACTTTTTTTTTTTTTTTCTCTATTTCTCTCTCTTTTTCTTTCTTCTTCGTTTTTGGTAGTGATTTCTGATTGATACAGAGGTAGTTAAAACAAGGACCATATGTACCCCAATGTTCATAGCAGCAATCACAACAATCACCAAACTGTGGAAAGAGCCAAGGTGCCCTTCAACAGACGAATGGATAAAGGAGATATGGTCCATACAAAGGTGGGATATTATGGCTCAATCAGAAAGGATGAATACCCAACTTTTGTACCAACATGGACCAGATTGGAGGAGATTATGTTGAGTGAAATAAACAAAGCAGAGAAAGTCAAATATTGTATGGTTTCACTTACTTGTGGTGCATAAGGAGTGATATGGAGGACAGTAGAAAAAGAAAATGCAATGTGAAGTGGGGTAAATCAGGGAGGGGGATGAAACATGAGAGACTTTGGACTCAGAAACAATCTGAGGAGGGTCTTGGAAGTGAGGGGGTGGGGGGATGGGTGATCCTGGTGGTGGGTATTGAGGGCACAAATTGCATGGAGCACTGGGTGTGGGGCATAAACAATGAATCTTGGAACAATGAAAAAATAAAATAATGTAATAAAAAAAAATCCGTGGTGCAGGTAAACAGACTTTACTTCACTTGTAATGTTGACTGGAGCAAAGGTGACCACCATGTCAAGTTTTGGAATACCACCAGTCTCTATTCAGCCCATACAGACAGAACCAAAACCACAACTTTTGTAGACATCCTGGGGGAGCAGAAGAAAGGTTTTGCCAGTTGAAAAAGTTGGTGGGAGGATGCAAACGCAGTGTTTCAAACAACATGGTTCCATTGGCATTTCCATCTTTATGGGTGACTTTCCATTCCTTGAACCGAGACATGTTAGCACTTGGCTCCAGTGTCTTGTTACCATTTCAACCAGAAACTGGCAAAAACTGTATAGAGATTGTACCCAATTTTTAAAATGTTAGTGCTGGGGTGCCTGGGTGGCTCAGTGGGTTAAAGCCTCTGCCTTCAGCTCATGATCTCAGGGTCCGGGGATCGAGGCCCACATCGGGCTCTCTGCTCAGCAGAGACCCTGCTTCCTCCTCTCTCTCTGCCTGCCTCTCTGCCTGCCTGTGATCGCTCTCTGTCAAATAAATTAATAAGATATTTAAAAAAAATAAAAATAAAATGTTGGTGCTGATTTCTATAACAATTCCTCATATATCTTACAGCTGAAGGAATCCATTTTCTTAACAATTAGTTGTTCCACACCTAGTGTGGAACCAGAATCTGAAGGAGATACCTGTGTCAAATTCATCAGTCTGCATGGATCTTCTTGAGAGCTACCTGCTTCAAATTTACCAATATGAGCAGCAACGATCAGAACAGCACAATCATCCTGACATGTGCCTGTAATCATGTTCCTGGCAGTCTCTGTGTCCTGAGGTATCAGTGACAGTCACATAATACTGGTCTTGAGTTTCCACAAATAAATGTCAATGATGATACAATACTAATGTTTCATCTTTCAGCTTATCCAAAACTCAGTCAACCGTGGAGAAGCCTTTCCTATCACAGCATCCTCCTTTTCAGATTTACCAGTGTTTCTTTGTTGATCTACCATATTTATAGATCAGATGGCCAGTAGCGGTAAACTTCCCTGAATCTTTGGATCCAAAGATGATGATGTTGCTATGAATTTTTTTCTTTCCCATTTAGGCTTAGATTTAGTGGTGGCTTTCACAACGCTGATGTTCTTGACACAGATGGAAAGAGAATTTTTTTTTTTTTTTAAGATTTTATTTATTTATTTGACAGAGAGAAACACAGCTAGAGAGGGAACACAAGCACGGGGAGTGAGAGAGGGAGAAGCAGGCTTCCTGCCAAGCAGGTAGCCCGATGTGAGGCTCGATCCTGGGTCTCCGGGATCATGACCTGAGCTGAAAGCAGTCGCTTAACTAACTGAGCCACCCAGGCATCCCGGAAAGAGAATCTTTTTAATCTTTCTAGATTCCACACATGGTCTTCAAATAATGACATGTAAACACATGATCTTATGCATGAAGATAAAGTTAGCTATTTTCTTGTCTGTGGTTGTTACATCTTATCTCCAGAAAAATTTGGATCCATGACACTAAACTTGACCAAGACATAAATATACTAAGTATATTTATATACTAAGTAATAGGATTACCTATTATTTAGAGGTCATCCAAATATCCCTGGGTGGAATCCTATACTAACTTATCTCATTGTTATCACAAATATATAGATGATGATTATGGTGGTATTGATGATGATGATGATTTAGTTTATATGGTGTCTTGGTTTTAGCTTCAAACTTATGTTTAGGCTCCTTGAACACAAAGCATCATACATATTTTGATGGTACCTTTGCATACTCTGCTTTGTCTTTATGCAGTTGTTTGTATCTACTTAGAATATCTAATCCTGCATGTTAGCTGAAGTTGGCATTGTAGGAAGAGAGGTGAAATTATTCTCTGATACAGGTTTGCCTCCAAGGCCACACCTGGTTTGATGTCACATATGCTGATAAGAAGACAATATATTAATGGAATTTGTAGATCTAAAGTTGGACAAATAACTAAATTAGGGTTTTTGTTTGTTTTTTAGTTTTAAAGAGAAAAATGGTCAATAATTCTTTTGGATTCCTTGGGGTATTTTAGTGAAAATGTCAGAAAATGAAGAAACAGAACTTCAAGGCTGCCAGAAACCATTTTTAAAATGCAGAGACATGGGGCACCTGAGTAGCTCAGTGGTTAAACATATACTTTTGGCTCAGGTCATGTTCCCAGGGTCCTGGTATCGAGCCCCACACTGCACTCCCTGCTAGGCTGGAAGCCTGCTTCTCTACCTCCCACTCTCCCTGCTTGTGTTCCTGCTCCTGCTATCTCTCTCTCTCTCTCTCTCTGTCAAATAAATAAATAATTAAAAAATAATTTTAAAAAACTCTCTCTCACTGTCAAATAAATAAATAATTAAAAAATAATTTAAAAAAATAAAATGCAGAGACATGATCCCAAAAGGGAGTCAGAAAGACAGATGACCCTTTGATACTAAGTGGAATTCTGAGGCAGCAAAAATTATTAAGAATGCTTGTACATTTAGATTCATTTTATGATGATACCAAAGTATCAGCTAATTTTATATCTTTGACCAAGTGCTATTCATGCTTTGATAAAAAGTACTCCAACTGCTTAGACTCTTTCTAACCCTACTGTTGGGAGGACAGGATGAATTATGATAGGCTCTTAATTCAGGTCCTAAAAATGAGATCCAATTGTGGGAAAATATTGGAAATTATTTTGAAGAGAGAAAACAAAATTAAAACACTGAGGGGTGCCTGGGTGGCTCAGTTGGTTAAGCGACTGCCTTCAGCTCAGGTCATGATCCTGGCATCCCTGGATCAACCCCCGCATCGGGCTCCCTGCTTGGTGGGAAGCCTGCTTCTCCCTCTCTCACTCCCCTGCTGTGTTCCCTCTCTCGCTGTGTTTCTCTGTCAAATAAATAAATAAAATATTTAAAAATAAATAAATAAAACACTGAATAACTTTGAGACAAACCAGTGGAAGCATTTCTATAGTTCATTTTAAATGAAATAAAATAAGAAATAGATGAGGTAGCTATAAAAATTTAGCAAATTACAGTAAATATTAGGTGATCTAACTGGTCCTCAACTCCTTGCACTATAAAAGGCCTGGAAGAGATTCACTCAATTTTTCCTAGCATAAATGATTTTTTAAATTTGTGATAATAACATAAATAGAGAAACTATGGTCTCCTCAGAACAAATATTGATTAAAATGGTGTGAAGTAAAAGAGAGAATTATGATTCTCTGTGAAGGGTTGATAAGGGTCCCTTGACACAGGAATAGGAGAGATCTGAGACCATTTATACTGATACAGGTTCAATGCCTGAGGGTGATAAGGAAACTAATGGATACCAGTCCACACTATACTCTTGTACTCAAATGAGCTGATAAAATTAATTGCTAATAAAAAAAATTAAGGGATGACTTATTTCTGTTGGAGAATATGGTGATACAATTCTGGAAGACTTAAATGTAAAAATGACTCAAAGCAGAAATCAATGAAGGGAAGTATTGTATTCTAATGCATTACCCCTATCAGAAAGTAGTATGGGAATGGATGTGATGTTTGAATGTGGAATTTTTTTTCCTTACTTAAACCATTAAGAAAAAGGAAGCTGTGCCAATCTGCTCTTCACTTGTTTAAATGTGGTATGCTAGAAGGAAATCTTTAGAATTACCTAAACCACTCAGGTGATTAACTTAAAACAGTGTAGGGTATTTGGTGTCATCAAGGGATTTTTGCTTTATATAAGGATAATTCAGTTTCATCTGAATTAGTACCCTAAAATTCTTGTTTAATATTCTGAGGAAAGCTAATAAATCCTGGAGTTTACTTGTAGAATATAAAGAATTAAGCAAAGTGTTACCTTAGAAGTATGCTGTATTCAGTGTGGTTTTAATAATTCAAACTAAACATGCCAAAGGATATCAGTGTTTCATGAACAATTTCATTAGGGTTTTCTTCCCCAATTCTTATTTCAAAAGGAAGCCAAACTAATTTGTATTCATGTGGATGAAACCCAATGAATATTTGCTGTATTCTCACACAGATATAGATCCTGCTGATTATTGACAAAATCTGCTATGAAGAGACTTAGATCTGATTAATGAAAAAAAAAAGACTGTTATTCATCATATTGATGATTCAAGGTTGACAACTCAATCTGAAGGTCAAATGGACTGAACTAAAAGCTGATAAATCAATATGACCAACAGAGGGTCATGAATTAACCCAGCTAAACTACAGAGTCAAGCACAAATGATAAGATTCTTTAAAATTACCTGGACTGGACACACTAGAGATATACCCTAAAGTACCAGAAATAAATTATTTTTTCTGTCATCTTAAAATGAAAATAAGAGGTATTAAGATTGATTGGGTTGTTGGTCTCTAGAGAAATCACACACCATAAGTAAAAATTTTACTAGTCTCTTTTCACAAAAGTTCCAGGGAAAAAAGATAAATTTTAATAATGTTAGGCACAACAGAAGGCACTCAGAGTTTCAAAGAACTCAGTCTAATGGCTTACCCAGTCTATTCCTTGGGGTACAAGCCCAATGCTCAAATGGTATAAGTGTCAGCCACTTGCACTTATGCTGTCTAGAGCCTTTTGCAAAAGCTCATATCTGTTACCCAGCAATAATAACTGCTGGGATTTTGGAGTAGAAATTTGCCAGAAGCTGTTGCTATATAAATTCCCTTTGAAAGACAATTTTAGGTCTGTTACTGGGCTTCAAATGAAACTTTCTGTTATGGAAGGACATAAAATTATTTTGAGACACAAAATACCTTTCACGTCGTGGATTATGTCAAAACAACATTCCAGTAGAGGAAAACACACAGAGGAGTTGGAAATGCTATATTAAAAAAAATATGCTATTGCAGTACCCCATATGCTATTGCATGTATCCCCTTACATGAACGGGGGCTATCATACCTGTGGTTTCCATATTAGATGCACCTGAGGAATTATCTAACTCTACAGTTGAATAGGTGTGTCCCTAAAAGCACCTAATAAATGATGCTAAATAAGCTGTAATGTTCACATATGGTAATTTCCAGGATACTCAATCAGAAATGCAGCTGTACTGTATCTGGTCAATGGCTGAAATTCCCAAGACGAATTAAAAAATAAAACCACTAAGTTGTCAGAGTTAGGAACAGTATCCCTTGTGGCATCTGAAGAACGAGATAAAAATAATAAAACAATAAATTTTGTACCATATCTTAAGCAAGTAGTTGATAAATTGGCAATATGGTTCATAAAAGTGCCTTAAATTATTAAAAAATAAAAGGAGCCCCAGTATGTGACAATACTATCATGAAAAAAATATGGTTTTGAAGACAAGTCAAAGATGCATATAATGAATATGAATACTGAATATGTATATAATGAATACAAAGATGTGTATAATGAAGTATGTCTGTGTGAATGTAAACACACATGTATGTGCATACACACTTCAGGATGGAACTAAATCTAAAAAACATATGTTTTTTTTTTAATTTTTAAAATATTTTATTTATTTATTTGGCAGACAGAAATACAGCTAGAGAGGGAAAACAAGTAGGGGGAGTGAGAGAGGGAGAAGCAGGCTCCCCGCTGAGCAGGGAGCCCAATGTGGGGCTCGATCCTGGGTGTCTGGGATCATGACCTGAGCCGAAGGCAGTCTCCAAACCAACTGAGCCACCCAGGTGCCCCAAAACATATGTTCTTTTTCAGTTTTTGGACATGATCACTGCAATACATGGGATGAATGGTCTGGAAGTCATTCAGACTTTTAAAAAATGGCAAAGGAAAGCTATTCCTCACTGTCCTTAGAACCTCAAAAATGAGTCTAACAATTTTTCTCTTTGTTCAACAGGACTCTGAGAAACTAAAATGGCCTAAAAAACACACTGAGGGAATCCAGGCTGACCTGCAGCTAACTAGGGGATGATACTGGCAAGTACATGGCTCTCGTCATGGATCTTAACTAGGATAAAAATTCATTCTGTATTTGAAATTGTATTCTCAGTAATTGAAGGAGACACCTCAAACACTATTGCCTGCAAGCGAAAATAAACAGTTTTTAATGTGTAACCCTTTAAGTCACTTCAATAAGAAACCTACTTTACAACAAGTGGAGTACAACATTGAGTTAAAAAACATCATATACAATGGACTTTTCATAAACCTTCTAACCTACAAAGTAGTGGTCTGTTTGAAATTTGGAATGAATCATTGAAAGATCTGGTTACAAAGTTAGGATGTGATTTGAAACTGAGCAGACAGCTTGCATGATAGAATTATTTATGTGTTAAAACAATGTGCAGAGTTCAAGGGGATTTGCCATCATATAGACTGATGATAGAACAAAGAAAAAATAGGGAATAAATGGTGGAACTTGATATCAGAATGAACTTACATGAACTTATCACCTCCTCTTTCCAGTTCTTTTCCTCCTCTTCTTTCTTTTTCTCCTCCTACTCCCTCTCCTTCCTCTCTCCTTCCCCCTCCTTCTGCTACTTCTTTTTATCTACCTGATTCAGCAGTTCTGGAACCTAGATTGCAATTACTAGTTCCAGACAAAAAGAAAAATCAGTTTCTAAACATGACATCTTGACAATTCTAAATATTAAATATTTTAGTTCTTAAGAAATAATGGGGTGATTGTTCCTTTTTGACACCTATTTAAATTGAAATAGCTATCTAGTGCATAAATAGTTTCATTAGCCTATACTTTTCCACCCCGACATAATATATCTGGGAATGGACGCAAGTAAACAGGTTTTATGCTGCGGCCAGCTCTCTGAGTCAGTACCCTTGCTGAACTTGACAGTTCCACCCCAAGAGGAGTTTCCAGGTGAAATTTAATAATAAATGGAAACAAATGGACACAACTGATGATTGAACAGGAGGAAGGAATTGGTAATTCAAGAAAGGAGAAATAACAATACTTTGGTGCCTAGATAACAAGGGAATCATACTTATCTTCATTCACGGATGCCTATAAAAGTTAAGCTATTTTTCATCAGAATATCTTCCTCTGTTTGAATCTGCAGACCCAAAATGGGTCCCCGTGGATTTAGCGAGGATTCATTTAGCATTATCTATGTGATGATGCATTTCAGTGATTTTAATAACATTGTGTGGATAAACATTTGAGATAACTCTAAAGTTGATTTTTCTTTTGTTTCCCATTTTACAGGTTAATGGTAATCACATTGGACAGGTTTGAGGGATAATCTATGGTAAATCTCATATCTCAAGCACCTACAAAGGATTTTGTTCAACAACAGAGCTATGGACCATTATGTAATTATTGACTCATGTTTTAATATGTTGAGAAAAGTATCTAGCTAAAATGGAATTAAAATCTTTGGTATTCAGATTATTGTAGTATTCTCTCTCCCAAGATTTTTGAGAATAGAGGCCTAAATCAAGATAAAGAATAATTAGCAAACTGAAATCAATGTTAATTTAGGTAAGACTTGATTGGCTCACAATAGTCCCTGTGCTCTTTGAGTGTACCTATAAGGAGTTCTTTTGAATACTCCAAGTAAACTATATTTAGTAAGCAACAGTTAGCCATATGACATTCTGCTGGGGAGGTCAATTTTCTAGTTCCAAGATATTACCAAACTGTATCTAATACTAAACTCACTGGCAACAATACATTTGGTGGTTAAGACAAAATTATCTGAAACATTCTAAGAGAAACTTGAATGATATTGGCTCACATTTAGAAGTTGTACAATAAACCAAATTTGTCTCTGATGAAGAGAGACAGACGGAGGAAAAAGATTCATGAGCTTCTATTGCCATTTAGAATGCATGATATTTTAAGAGGAAGACAAAGGATAACAAGTGGTCTGAATAGAGGATATGCTTTAACAAAAAAAAAATGAATTAAAAAGCTCAACAGTTTATTAAAGAGAATTCTAGTCTCAAGACTTCATTGGTAAATAGCAACACACTGAGCTGAGAAGGGCTATCTTTGTATGCTCATCTGGATGGAAGTAGCAATAGCCCAGGCAAAATGTCTTTGACCTTGGCAGAAGAAAGTGCAAGGAATGAACTTATGTGAAGCTTTTGGTGCCAGTCATCTGTGAAAATACATTTATGGACACTATATTTTGCATAAATTTTCTTTAACTTTGGAAGCATTATGAATAAATTTAAGAGGCAAGTTTACCCAATATGCAATTAATTAGAACTGACCTCTTTTAAATGAGTCTATGGTTTTTACTAGAGGTCATAAAATGGGGATTATTTAAGGAAAAGTTCTATGGGAGACTATGAGTGTGTAAACTCGCAGTATGAGACAGGAGACATGAAACTTGGAATCTGGAGTTAACTGACAATTGGCACTTCAAATGATTTAACATCTATAGCAATACTAGTATTGATGAATTGAGAGATTAAAATGGTAGCTTAATAACATGCTTTTCCAATGGCAGATGATTGACTCGAGAAAATGTGGATTTATTCAATACTTACTACATTAAATATATATATTGATCCTTTTCACATATTTTAAATTTTATCATTGAAACGAAGTAAAAATGGTGGAAGCTTGTGCATTACACACACAATGTTTAGTAAATTAATATGCTTCTTTAAAAAGCGTTACCTAGGGGCGCCTGGGTGGCTCAGTTAGTTAAGCAACTGCCTTCGGGTCAGGTTGTGATCCCGGAGACCCTGGATGGAGTCCCACATGGAGCTCCCTGCTCCGTGGGAAGCCTGCTTCTCTCTCTCTCTCAGAGGGAGAAGCTTGTGGTCCCTCTCTGGCTGTGTTTCTCTCTGTCAAATAAATAAAATCTTAAAAAAAAAAAAAGTGTTACCTAGGTCTTATTAGGTGATATGAATGATTAGTGTTTTGATGCTTATCCTTCTACATTTTCTATTTTCTATGTATATTTATGTGTTTACTTATTTTTAAATATTTTGTTTATTTGAGAGAGAGAGAAAGAGAGAAAGAAAGAAACTTATGAAAAGTTAGTTATTCTTTTTATCTTCAGTTTGCAGTATTAATTTTCAACAAGGTCTGTGATAAATTACTCTTTCCTGCTGGAGTGGTTCCATCTCCCACATGATAAACCCTGGTTCTATCCCTGCTTTTGGTATTAATTTAATTAATCATGCTACCTTCAGATAAGTCATTTTTCTTCCCTGGGACCTCAGTTTCCTTATATACAAAATAAGTGAGTTGTAGCAGATGGGTAGCAGAGCCCCTTCATACTTAATATTGTAAAGTATTTTGTTTTTCAAAACTCATGCGTGTCTAATTCATAGCAGACATAGAAGAACACTGGAATAATTTTTGTTCGTTCTTGCGCATAAATGTTTTCACACTAAGTAACCAAAATTTTTACTTTCTAGATGTTGCTATTTTAAAATCACATTTGACATACAAATGGCTAACAAATAGATGGAAAAATGATCAATATCACTATCATCAGGGAAATGTAAATCAAAGCCAAAATGAGAGTATTGCCTCACACCTGTCAGAATGGCTAAAATTAACAACTCAGGAAACAACAACTGTTGTTAATGAAGCAGAGAAAGAGGAATGAAAACTCATGCAGCCACTCTAGAAAATGGTACGGAAGTTCCTCAAAAAGTTAAAAAAAGAACTACCTTATGTCCCAGCAACTGTACTACTAGGTATTTATCCGAAGGATACCAAAATATTGATTCAAAGGAGTACATGCACCCCAAGAGCCCAAATGTCCATCAACTGATGGATGGATAAAAAAGATGTGGTGTGTGTATATATACAATGGAATATTACTCAACCATCAAAAGAATGAAATCTTGCCTTTTGAAACAACATGGATCTAGCGTATATATTCTAAGTAAAATAGGTCAGAGAAAGACAAATTCCACTCATGTGGAATTTAAGAAACAAAACAGATGAACATCAGAGAGGGAAGGAAAAGTAAATTAAGATAAAGATATAGAGGGAGGCAAACTGTAAGAGTCTTAACTATAGGGAACAAAGTGAGGGTTGCTGGAGGGAAGGTGGGTGGGGGTATGGGGTAACAGGGTGATGGACATTAAGGAGGACATTTGATGTAATGAGCATTGGGTGTTAAATGTCACTGATGAATCACTAAATCCTACTCCTGAAATTAGTACTACAGTTATATGTGAACTAACTTGAATTTAGATAAAATCTAGAAATAAAAAATAAATAAAATATAATACAATAAAATTATATTTGGAAAAATTAAGAAAGTCATGCTGGATCAGAACTATGTCTTCATTTACGTTAGCAATCAGGTTTTGTGCTGCATGATTAGAGTTACAAAATGTATAATGGACAGCTTCTGTTTTATTCGTCCATCTAGTTGACAGAGATAAGTCAACCCTCAATATTCATTTATCATGAAAGTGCAAAATGAGACACAGAAAATATCGAGGTATACATTATATGTATATTAGTGTATTAGGATTATCAAAAAAAAACAATAAAAAAAGAAAAAAACAGAACCAGTAAGAGATGTATACCTGTCTACCCCTAATTCTCTATCAGAGAGAGAAAGAGTGAGGCTGATTATCACAAGGAACTGGCTCACTGAATTCTAGAGGCTGATAAGTCCCAAGATCTGCATTCGGGAGGCTGGAGATCAGAAGGACTGCTGATGTGTGAAATCTGAGAACCAGGACAGTATGCCATCCTTCCAGTCTGTGGGCTACCAAGCTCAAGACACAGGAAAAGCTGCTGTTTCAGTTTGAGTCTGAAGCCAGGAAAAACAGTCTCCTAAAATAAGAAATGAATGAAAAGTCCCATTGATGACCGAAAATGAGACTGAATGTCAAACTGGAGCTATTCTTCATTGCTTTGTTACAGGAGCTGCTATAACTAATAACCTTCATTCTTTGAAGTTCCATTTAATATCTCATGGGTTTCTTTTTTTCCCTGATTAAAACAATAGTAATAGAAATGTTATATGAGTCACCAAATTCAATTTCAATAATATTAAAAGACACAATAATAATTCTGCTGGAGAAAATAGAAAAAAATAGTTATTTTTTTAAGTCAGCATATTAATAGCAAAAAAAACACTATTTGATTATGTCCTGCATATATCTGCACACTTTGCTTTGGGTAAGTTTGGAAAAATAAAAAACTCTAAGACTTTTATAAAATTTCACAAAATGGATTTGCAAAACAAAACCTTGTAACCTGTTTACAGGAGATATCTTACATAATATGTTGATGGGCTTTGGTTTAGATATTTACAGCTCTTTATAATATATGTTTTTATAAAATATATCTTCATACTGAAGTAAGGTTCCTGTTTTAGAAAATCATTTAAAGCAGAAAGCTTTACAAAACACTTGAGCAACTTTCCTTGATCCTTACTAGTCACTTGGATTTAAGTGTTTTATTAGGAGTTTGTGTGTAAGATTTTTGTCAATACATTATTGGTTTAATCATTACAGAATGAGTTTTCCTGGAAAGTTTCATATTTATCTCAAGAATCAGAATTGTTTCTGTAAAGAAAGATGTTTGTAGTGTGAGATATTTAAGACAATCAAAATGGGAGTTAAATGTTCAATAATTTGTATTATCTTTGAATTGCAAAGGGTAGAAATAAAAAAACTTTGTGGTAATATGAATAGAATTTTAAGTAAATCACATTGAGTCAAAATAAACTTTTTTAATTATTATTTGGAAATCAGTTCTCACACATTCTCTCATGTATTCATTTGATATATATCAGGCTTAAAAAAAAAATCCAGTTCTAGAAATTTCTTCCTTGTCCCAAACCCAGGCATGAATCCTTTTTTTAAGTGAAACCTTCTTTTTTCTCTTCAGAGTGATTAATTTCATTTAAATATCATATACATTTTAGGTATATCTGGTCATTTCATAATTTAAAAATATCCTTCTTTAAATTTGAGCCTGTTCCTCTGATGCAATTATTATCCTTGAAAATTAATGTCATTATATCTTAACAATTGAGGCATGAAAATTTCTTATCTGCTTTTAGCATGAGGATTAGAGGAAATTCTACTTGAAAAGTGCACATACCAACTGATTAAAACTGAACTTATCTAACTTGCTTATTCTTTGCTAGCTAAAACCTGGGTCATTAGGTAATTGGACAGGTACTATAATTAGTGACATACTTATCTTAATAATAAAATAATTAGTAACTTCCACATAAGCAGGCCATGGAAAGCTAGTTATTGATGAAAATAAAATATTCAACATTACAAATACTTTTGGCTACTTTTATCCTGAAACTTTGTTTTTGTTGTTTGCTTTACAAACTTAAAAAAGTTTATCAATAAAATGGGAGATTTAAAAAATGAAGTATATTTTCCTATTATGTTAGAAAACTTTTAAGAGCAAAACATTTACTTTAGAACACAACACATAATTCTTAACTTTACTATGAAGGTATAGAAAAAAAACCCAACCATTCATAATTAGAAGCCAAACTTTTTATTATAATATCAAGCTTAAGAAATTTGGAAGATTAGGTGCCTCTTTCTAATGTCCAAAAATGCTTTTTTTTTCAGTATAAGCAGAAACAAACCCATTTATTTTCAACATTTCAACATCTCAAAAATATGCTTTCAAAACAAAGGAGATAAAAATAAGTACTGATTGCATAACACATTTAATTACATTTAAGATACCATTTGTAACAAAGTAGTCATTCTATATTACTTATTAGTTATACTTCATTATTGTATGAGATAAATTAAATTTAAACATGTTAACAATTCAGAATGTGAAACATCAAATTGTCTTATTTACATTTTTCCACATCAAATTTTCTGCAACTGCATTTATTTCTGTTCAGAGGTAAGAACACAAAATGTAATTTTTCCTGAGGGGTAAAAACAGTAGTTAGGCAGCACAAGATACCCTCTAAAGTTACAGGGATATAAATTAACATTATAATGTATGTTTAATTAAGATAAAAATAATTATGAGAGTCTGTATGTATAGAATGAGTTAAGATGTGGTTTTTTAATGTACAAAGAAAATGAATGTAATGAAGGCTTATAATATAAATTAGAATAATGTCTCATTTATAGAAGGAAACATATTTTACCTATAATTTAACAAATTGTCTTATTACTCTAATTATACACTTATCTTATTATATGTAGGGTCTTAAAACAAGAATCAGATAGCTACTTTGTTATAATTGATTCTAAGTCTGGAGATTTCCCATTTTATACTACAGAATCATATTGGAAAGAAATTGAAACACACTTGTTTCATTCTGGTTAATATGAAGAACAATATATTAAAGTGAAAGCAATTTTTTAAAAAAAAATCCTGTAGTTTCATCTGTATGGAAGATTAGAGTGCCTTGCTACTTCCATAAGTAAGAGAGAATCAATTGTTTCCTCTCCTTGAATCTGAGCAGGTCTTGGTGCATTTTTAGCCCAAAGTAATGCAGTAGCACTGACCTTTCACAAATTGCGTAGGCTCCGCCAAAAGGGACATTTCAGCTTGGTCCTGAATCTCTTGAAATGCTTCTCTAGAATCTCTGAGTTGCAAGGTATGAATTCCAATTACCTTGAGACTCTCAACTGAGTCGAGCTGGCCAGCATTCAACCAACAGTGCAAACAAGATCATTCAGCTCAGCCCATTTGTCAAGTGAATCTTAAGAGTGAACTCTGTTGGTGCCATGTGAATTTTCTGATTCAGAGAATTATGATATATAATAAATTTATGATTTAATAAATCTGAATTTTGGATGATTTGGGGGTTGTTAAATGAAACAAGCTATTTCTGCTGGAGGGAGATTAGAAGTGATCCAGGTTAGCTATATCGGAATCCACCAGGAACACTTTAAAATATCCTATATTCCTCATAAGTACAAATATTTATGATGGCTTCATTTTAATGAAGTGGTTTAATCATACCTTGTCTTAGCTGTAATAGCTACTACTTGATTTGGAGGATATGTGGAGTCTGTGGGTTAAAACATATCTCAGAGAAGGTGAGGAAGAACTGGTAAATATATATATTTTTTAAATTTTAAACTCCAGCTATTTCATATTAACAATTACAGAATCTTCACATAAATTGAATCCACTCAATTTTTGGATTTAAAAGAATGCAAACATGTGTGTGTGTGTGTGGGTGTTAGTTTTGACAGTATTTCTATCTTACACAAAATTTAATGAGTTATTCTTTTTAAGGTGATGTTCTGGATCCTTCAAAGCAGGCCTACATTTTTGTTAGCTTCTAGAGGAACTTTACCAACTCAGACTTCTATCTCTGTGCTTTTGCAAATGCCTATTCCTAACTTTAAAGAATATATAGTTTTCCTTGTTATCTATGGAAGAGTTCTTTTCAAAAATTTTCTAAAATACATTAGTTTTCATTATCCACCCAGGGGTACATTCCAAATCTTCAGTGGATACCTGAAGCCACAATAGTACTGGATCTCATATATCTATGTTTATTCCTATGCATACATAACTATAATAAAGTTTAATTTATAAATTAGTCACAGTAAGTGATTTTAAGTAATAATAAACTATAACCATTGTAACAATATACTGTAACAAAGGTTTAGCATATGCAGGCTCTCTTTCTTTCTCAAAAGAGCATATTGTACTGTACTCACCCTTCTTATGATGATGCTGTAAGATGACAAAATGCCTCTGTGAGGAGATGAAATGGCATGAATGACAAAGGCATTGTGATGTGGCTGTTAGGCTACTATTGACCTTCTTTTTTTTGTTTTTTTTTTTTTAAGATTTTATTTATTTGACAGAGAGAAAC
This sequence comes from Spilogale gracilis, assembly GCA_004023965.1. Taxonomy (NCBI): domain Eukaryota; kingdom Metazoa; phylum Chordata; class Mammalia; order Carnivora; family Mephitidae; genus Spilogale; species Spilogale gracilis. Next base: position 3,359 of record PITA01011220.1, on the reverse strand, counting down.
ACAGCGAGAGAGGGAACACAAGCAGGGGGAGTGAGCAAGGGAGAATCAGACTTCCCACTGGGCAGGGAGCCTGATGTGGGGCTCGATGATCCCAGGTCTCCAGGATCATGACCTGAGCCGAAGGCAGTTGCTTAACCAACTGAGCCACCCAGGCACCCCTACTATTGACCTTCTGATGAGACATCCGGAAGATCATCTGCCTCTGGACCCTGGTTGACCACTCAAGCCACAGAAAGTGAAAGTGAAAACAGATAAGGGTAGGCTACTGTACATTAATTTATAGAAATTAGAAGAAAGCTAATTTATTCTTGTCCTGGCTGTGTTTATTGATGATGTATTGTATTTGATGTATAAGGAAGAATATGCATGTAATATCTTAATTCGATCTACTTATATCTACTACATCCCTATTCATATTTCCATTTAAAATTAACGTGTTAACATATCAAGTGACTATATTTTGTCATGACACACCTGTACCTTAAAATAATGCAAATAGCAACAAAAAAGTCAATGAAATGGAATTGAGAAAATAATGCTTTTTCATAAGATGGAAAAATGACTTCTACTATAAAAGTAAATTTATTTGGTGCAAACTTCAATTGAAACAGACTTTTGCTGAGATTAGAACTTATAAAAATTTAATAGCATAAGTAATGATGGAATCTCTGCATGACTTCAATCATAGTGTTTACAAACTAAGTTCAATAAAATTCAAATTACCATCTATATATTAAAATGTATACATTGTAATTATATCCTGTGAGGCTACTGTCTACATCCAGTTGAGAAGCTATTTTCCAACTGCAGTTAATCATTACATCCTTTGGAGAGTATGGATAGAAGGTATTAGGATAACTTTATTTTATAATACATCTTTCATTTATAAAATGCTGTTATTTCCAAATTGATGCTTTCTTATTTTAAAAAGAAAAGAAGAAAGTAGAAAAGAAAAAAAATAAATGGAAGGGAAGAGAAGAGAAAAAGAAGAAGAAGTGAAGAGAAGAGAGAAGAGAAGAAGAGAAGAGAAGAGGAGAGGAGAGGAGAGGAGAGGAGAGGAGAGGAGAGAAGAGAAGAGAAGAGAAGAGAAGAGAAGAGAAGAGAAGAGAAGAGAAGAGAAGAGAAGAGAAGAGAAGAGAAGAGAAGAGAAGAGGGAGGAAAAGAAAAGAAAAGAAAAGGAAAACAGAAGAGTATAAATTGTCTTCTAAGCATACACTGTGCCCAAACAGCTAAGAATATATATTTTAACTAATCAAATATTTCAACTTAAATGAAAAATAAATGTCCTTTTGAAAAACTATTTATGTTCCAAAAAGAAAATATATCTGTAGAAAATACCAAATTTCAATTTTCAATTGTAAAGACTAAAAAGAGGAGCAAATATTTGGTAAAGTTTATTTATGTTTGGTAAAATGAAATTTATTTTCTTTGCCTTGAAATCACAGTGAAATACACACTTAGAAAATCTAAAATAAGGGTGAAGAAAATGTCTTGTTTGCCCCAACCCAGAAAGCTTTGTTCTAGTTGAGATAATATTTTCAAAACATGTCAAAATGTCTCACTTTTTATACTTAGAGTGAAGTTGTTGATTTATGAATTTACAATTCACCATATTTAGAAAATTAATTTACTACCACATCAATCATCAGAACAACTGGTAGGGATTCAACTGAGCCTTGAAAATGTACATAGGACCCAGGGCAGAAGGTGCAGATGAAAGTCTCATGCAATTAATTAACAATTTTCTAAGAAACAGAATCACTTGTCAAGTTAATTTTTGTGTTGGAATGTGCCCCGTCGTACTAATCAAGGGATAACTGTAATTGTAATCATCGAAATAAAAAAAAAAAATACATGTCAAGTAGCTTAATAGAGGCAGATAAAAAAGATAAACTAAATAACAGAGTGGAAGAAAATATTTTAAGATCAAAAGATAAATACAAATATGGAAAAACAATGTTAAATTTAAGTTAATGGATGAGATCATGGCTATTCATGTTTAATTCTAGTACACATCTGGAAGAGATTTGAGAATCAAGAAGTACTTTCAATGAAGGTAATAGCTGTGAATTTGTTTTGAATTGCTAAAAGACAAGGATCTTGGGTGCCTGGGTGGCTCAGAGGGTTAAGCCTCTGCCTTAGGCTCAGGTCATAATCTCAGGGTCCTGGGGTCGAGGCCCACTTCCGGGCTCTCTGCTCAGTTGGGAGCCTGCTGCTTCCTCTCTCTCTGCCTGCCTCTGCCTACTTGTGATATCTCTCTCTCTGTCAAATAAATAAGAAATATTTAAAAGAAAAAAAAAAAAAAACTGTAAAGGATGCCACCAAAAAGTTCCAAAACCCTGAGGCAATGGGATCTTAAGAGAAGACTGATTACTTACAAAGAAATGTACATTTCACCATTGCAAAAATAGGGGCCAGAAATCCATGAAATATTGTCTTCAAAGTGTTGGGGAACAATAACTTTTAATTTGTAATTGTTTACTTAGGTCAACTGTAAATTAAGAACAAATTCAAAATACCATTTTCTTTAAATTTTGTTGTGATTTGGACACTGGAGAGATTCTAATGAAGGATATGGACTCTTGCTCTGGCTAATACACATACATGCTAGGTTTGCATAAAACTTTAGATTTTTAGATGCCCTGAAGCCTCTTCTCTGTTCCAGAGAATACCTCCTTACCTGAGAATTAAGTTACTGCAGTGCCTACGAATAAAGTACCCACGGTATATCAGACTGTAAATACTAAAAACTTATACCACTCTTTTAGAACCCTTGTAATCTTTTTTTCAATTAATTGCACTGATTTTATTAAAGGTATGATCCATTATGTTACATATATGCTAACACAATTGACAAACTTAAAATATATTTTATGTTTTTTTTCAGGCACTCTCAGGCACTGGGACTCTCAACTTCCACTAACTCAGGTAGAAAATGCCTGCCCTAGATTCACATACATGCATGCAGACACAGAGTCCTTAGAACCCAGACTCTATAATTACTGTTTGGGGAGAGAGATTATCTATTTATTTTCTTCTGTTACTAGTATAGTGTTTGATATTGCAAAATGGAAATCCCTAAATTTTGTATTTTTAGGAGAGAAACTTATAAGGAACAGTGTTCTTTAACTTTTGAGTTCACATACAACTCAGAATGGCAAAAAGACCTATAAAACTACTTTCTCTTAGCATTGGACACATTTTGAAATTGTCACACGTGTAAAGTCTTGGTGCAATAACCTCTGTTCCAGTCTTTCCACCCAAACTGATTGGAGGGTGAGAATTGTGTAATTGCTGAGAGCAGTGGTTCTGCAAACGGGGCTGCCGCCGGAGGAGAATCTCTGTGTCATCAGCATCTT
>PITA01011219.1:7865-67947 GCA_004023965.1 Spilogale gracilis | reverse complement strand
CGAAACAACAGAGATTTTGAACACAGAAACAAACTGAGGGACTTGGAGGGAGGGGGGTGGAGGGATGGGAGAGCCTGGTGGTGGGTACTGGGGACACCTAAAGCGGGGAGCACTGGGTGTGGGGAATGGGGAATGAATCTTGAAACACTGGAAAAAAAAATTTAGTAACAATAAAAAAAAAAATCTAAAAAAAAAAAAAGTCCTGAAATTCTCAAACAAGTCACATAATATTAATAAAAAAAAATAAAATAAAAAAAAAATAAAAAGTCCTTATTCACAGATTATATATTCCTGTGTGTGGAAAATCCTAATGAAGCAACAAAAAGTAAATAAAAAGAAAGAAGAGAAAGACTACTAAAGCTAATAATTAATTTTAGCCAAGGTCACAGGCTAAATCACAAGATATAAGATCAGTATATATAAATTAACTGTATTTCTATGTGCTAACACTGAACATTCCTAAAACAAAATTGAGAAAATAATTCTATTTCCAACAGTATCAAAAAGGAGAAGAGGGGTACCTGGGTGACTCGGTTAAGAGTCCAACTCTTGACTTCAGCTCAGGTATTTATCTCACAGTCATGAGTTCAAGTCCTGCACTGGGCTCTACTCTGTGCATGGAGCCTACTTAAAAGAAGGAGGAGAACTGTATGAATACATTTAACCCAAACAGTGAGAATCATATGCAGAAAACTATAAAACTCCTGAGATTTAAAGAAGATGTAAATAAATGGAGATATATTCCTTAATTATGTATTCAAAGGCTCAGTATCATTAAGATAGCAAGTTTCCCCAAATTGAGCTGTATATTCTGTACAACCCCTATAATATCCCAGCATTGTTCTTATTTCTATTTTTTAGTCTTAAATCTTTCTTAATTTCTTTACTTCCAGTACAGTTAACATACAATGTTAGTTTCAAGTGTACAATATAGTGATTCACCACTTACAGATATTACTCAGTGCTCAACAATATGAATGTCGGGGCGCCTGGGTGGCTCAGTTGGTTGGGTGACTGCCTGCGGCTCAGGTCATGATCCCAGAGACCCGGGATCGAGTCCCACATCGGGCTTCCTGCTTGGCGGGAAGCCTGCTTCTCCCTCTCTCACTCCTCCTGCTTGTGTTCCCTCTCTGGCTGTGTTTCTGTCTGTCAAATAAATAAAATCTTAAAAAAAAAAAAAAAAAACAATATGAATGTACTCTTTATCCCCTTCACCTACTCCACCCTTCCCCCACCCACCTCCCCTCTGGTAATCATGTTTGCTCTTTATAATTAAAGTCTGTTTTTTGGTTTATCTCTTTTTTTCCCTTTGTTAATTTTCTTAAAGTCCATGTATGAAATCTTATGGCATTTGTTTTTCTCTGTCTAACTTATTTCACTTAACATATGCTCTAGCTTGTTGTAGATGGCAAGATTTCCTTTTCTACGGCTGAATAATATTTCATTGCACATACATATACCATACCTTCTTTATGCATTCAATTATCTAGTGGACCCAGGCTATTTCCATAATTTGCTATTGTAAGTAACCAACATTGGTTTTGTTTGTTTTTTTTTAATTTAATTTTATTTTTTCAGTGTTCCAAGATTCATTGCCCATGCCCCCACACCCAGTGCTCCATGCAATACGTGACCTCAGTACCCACCACCAGGCTCTCCCATCCCCCACCCCCTTCCCTCCAAGACCCTCAGTTTGTTTCTGAGTCCAAAGTCTCTCATGTTTCGTTTCTCTCCCCGAATTACCCTACTTCCCATTTCCTTTCCTTCTCCTACTGTCATATTACTCCTTATGCACCACATGTAAGTGAAACCATGTGATACTTGACTTTCTCTACTTGGCTTATTTCACTCAGCATAATCTCTTCCAATCCAGTCCATGTTGCTACAAAAGTTGGGTATTCATCCTTTCTGATGGAGGTGTAGTATTCCATTGTATATATGTACCACATCATCTTTATCCATTCATCTGTTGATGGGCACCTTGGCTCTTTCCATAGTTTGGTGATTGTGGCCATTGCTGCAATGAACATTGGGATACATATGGCCCTTCTTTTCACTACATCTGTATCTTTACGGTAAATACCCAGTAGTGTAATTGCAGGGTCATGGGGTAGCTCTATTTTTTAATTTTTTAAGGAATCTTCACACTGTTTTCCAAAGCGGCTGCACCAACTTGCATTCCCACCAACAGTGTAAGAGAGTTCCCCTTTCTCCGCAGCCTCTCCAACAATTGTTGTTTCCTGTCTTCTTAATTTTGGCCATTCTGACTGGTGTAAGGTGGTATCTCAGTGTGGTTTTGATTTGAATTTCCCTGATAGCTAGTGATGTTGAACATTTTTTCATGTGTCTGTTAGCCATTTGTATATCTTCTATGGAGAAGTGCCTCTTCATGTCTCCTGCTCATTTTTTGATGTGGTGTTCTTCTTTCTTGAGTTTGAGTAGTTCTTTATAGATCTTGGATATCAGCTCTTTGTCTGTAGTGTCATTTGCAAATATCATCTCCCATTCCATGGGTTGCCTCTTTGTTTTGTTGACTGTTTCCTTTGCTGTACAGAAGTTTTTAATTTTGATGAAGTCCCAAAAGTTCATTTTCACTTTTGTCTCCTTTGCCTTTGGAGATGTGTCTTGAAAGAAGTTGCTGTGGCCAATGTCAAAGAAGTTACTGCCTATGTTCTTTTCTAGGATTTTGATGGATTCCTGACTCATGTTGAGATCTTTTATCCGTTTTGAGTTTGCCTTTGTGTGTGATGTAAGGGAATGGTCTAACTTCATTCTTCTATACGTAGCTGTCCAATTTTCCCAGCACCATTTATTGAAGAGACTGTCTTTTTTCCATTGGATATTTTTTCCTGCTTTATTGAAGATGATATGACCATAGATTTGTGGGTCCATATCTGGACTCTCTACTCTGTTCCATTGGTCTATTTGTCTGTTTTTGTGCCAGTACCATGCTGTCTTGGTGATCACAGCTTTGTAATAAAGCCTGAAGTCCAGAAACGTGATGCCCCCAGCTTTGTTTTTCTTTTTTTAATTGACAAGCTAATTCTAAAATTATGTGAAAATATAACGGATGTAGAATAACCAAAACAATTTTGAAAAAGAAGTTTGAGGGGGTGCTTGGGTGGCTCAGTGGTTTAAGCCTCTGCTTTTGGCTCAGGTCATGGTCTTGGGGTCCTAGGATTGAGGCCCACATTGGGTTCTCTGCTCAGTGGGGAGCTTGCTTCCTCATCCCTCTCTGCCTGCCTTTATTCCTACTTGTGATCTCTCTCTCTCTGTCAAATAGATAAATAAAATCTTTAAAAAAATAAAAATAAAAAGAAGTTTGAGGACTTAACTCATTTTAAAATCCTATTCTAAAGTTATAGTAGTTAAGATACAGTGGTATTGGCCTAAGGACAGGAAGTTAAATCAATAGAACATAAAGAGAGTCTAATAATTTTTATATTTATGAAAATATTAATTGGTCTTAGACAAAGCTGTCAAGGCAATTCAGTGGAGAAAGATGAACTTTTCAGCAAATATGTCAAGATAATTAGATATCTATGTACAAACCAATGAGCTTAACCCATTACCTCATACCACAGGAGGGAAAAAAAGGAAAAAGTAAAGAAAAAACACACAAATACCTCATTATGGATTTCAGACTTAAGAAAACACAGGAGAAAATGTGGTGACTTTGGATTAGCAAAGATATGAAACTAAAAGCATGATCCATAAGAGGAAAAGTGTTGAGTTGGACTTTCTTAAAATTTAAAAATTTTGTTCTTCTAAGGGCAACACTAAGAGAAAGGAAAAAACAAGCCAGAGACTAGGAGAAATATATCTGATAAAAGATATTGTATTCAGGGGGTGCCTGGGTAGCTCAGTTGGTTGAGCATCCAACTCTTGGTTTCAGCTCAGGTCATGACCTCCTGGTTGTGAGATAAAACTCTGTGTTGGGTTCTATGCTCAGTGCTCAGTGCAGAGTCTCCTTCAGATTCTTTCTTCCTTCTCCTCTGCCCCTCCCTGCTCTCTCTCTGTATTGCTCATATAAATAAATAAAATATTTTTAAAATTTTGTATTCAGGGTACAGATAGCTTATAAATAATTTTTGCAATTCAGTTATAAGAAAACAGTCCAGTTTAAAATGGACAAAAGGTCTGAATAGACATTTCATGTAAGAAGATATATGCCTATCTGGTAAGTGCATGAAAAGATGATGATTTCTCATCAAAAACCATGGGAGCAAGGAGGCAACGGAAAAAACACTACATCAAAAACTGATGATATACTGTATGATGACTCACATAACATAATAAAATAAAAATTAAGAAAATGTTTTAAGGTGTTAAAAGACTTGTCAACATAGAATTGTATATTTCATGAAAATATCTTTCAGAAGTAGACACGAAATACTTTCAAGGAAAGAAAACTAAAATGCGTGGGAAGAGATTTACTCTAAAACAATTTACTCTAGCAAGTAGCAAGTAGATATACTCCAAAAGAATTATTTAAGGATGTTCTTCAGACAGAGGGAAATGATGACAGAAGGAAACTGGAAATATCAAGAATGAAATAAGACCAACAGAAATAGTAAATATCTGGGTAAATATAATAGAAAAGTCTTCTCCTTTTGAGTGCATTAGAATGCCTTTAGTGATTGAAAGTAAGAAACTACACTTTCTGATGGAGCTTTCAATGCTTGTAATATATGAGACATATACAGCATAAAGAGGGAAGGTTAACAGGACTTAGAAGGGGGCAAGTTTTCTACATTCCAGTTACAAAATATTGATTCTAAGTAGACTATGAAATATTAAGTGATTTATTAGTCTACAACCAATGACTGGAAGAGCTGTAGTTAAAGATATAGTTAAATCACAATAAATACATTAAGACAGAAAATTTAAAAATGTTTAAGTAATCTGAGAGTAGACAAGGAAAAAAAAAGGAACAACAGCAACAAAGATCAGAAAGAATAAACAGAACACAAACAATAAAATGGTAGACCTTATTCCAGCCATAAATATACTTACCTTAAATGCAAAGAAGGCAAAGATGTCCACTTCTTCCACCAAACAGAAGACAGAAGCTGTCAGTATGGATTAAAAACAGAATGATCTAATAATATGCTATCTACAAGAAATCTACTGGAACTATAATGATGTAGATAAATTAAGAGTGAAAGGATGGAAAAAATAAATGATGCAGAACGAATTAAGTGAAAGCTGGAGTGGCTATATTAATGACAAAGTTAACTTCGGTGCAAAGAAAAGTAACAGGGATGAAGGAAGACATTATATAATGATAAAATGATTGATTTACCAAGAAGACATAACAACAGTAAATATAGTAAATGTGTATGCACCTAACAATAGAAATTCCAAATACATGAAGGAGAAACTGACCGAACTAAAAGGTGAAAGGGATAAATCAATGAAGATTTATTTAACATTCCTTTCTCAGTGATGGACAGACACTTAACTATAGAGAACAAACTGATGATTACCAGAAGGGAGGTGTAGGGATGGCTTAAGTAGGTGATGGGGATTAAGGAGTGCACTTGTTGTGATAAGCACCAGGTAGTGTATGGAAGTGTTGAATCACTGTATTATATACCTAAAACTAATATTATGCCGTATGTTAACTAGAATTTAGACAAAAACTAAAAAAAAGAAAGGAAAAGAAAATATGTTGAGACACAATATATCAAAAATTATGGAGTACTTGGGGCACCTGGGTGGCTCAGTTGGTTGGGCGACTGCCTTTGGCTCAGGTCATGATCCCGGAGACCGGGGATCGAGTCCCACATCGGGCTCCCTGCTCAGTGGGAAGCCTGCTTCTCCCTCTCTCACTACCCCTGCTTGTATTCCCTCTCTGGCTGTGTTTCTCTCTGTCAAATAAATAAAATCTTAAAAAAAAAATTATGGAGTACTGCAGAAGTACTACTTATAATTTAATTTGTAACATTTAGTGCTTACATTAGAAAAAAGGAAAGGTCTCAAATATCTAAACACTCACCTTAGGAAACTAGAAAAAGAAGAGCAACATAAATCCAAATCAAGCAAAAGGAAGGACATAAGAGAAGAAAACAATGAAATTGAAAGGTAAAAATAAAAATAAAAAACTGAGACAATCAATGAAATCAAAACTATTTCTTTGAAAAGATCAATACAATTGATAAACTTCTAGCAAGACTGACAAATAAAAAGGGAAATAAGGTGCAAACTACCAGTATCAGAAAGGAGAAAGGGCATATCAGGGGCACCTGGGTGGTTCATTCATTATGTGTCTGCCTTCAGCTCAGGTCACAATCCCAGAGTTCTGAGATCAAGCCCCACATTGGGCTCCTTGCTTGGCAGGAAGCCTTCTTTTCCCTCTCTCACTCTCCCTGCTTGTGTTCTCTCTCTAGCTGTGTTTCTCTCTGTCAAATAAATAAACAAAATCTTAAAAAAAAGAAGAAAGGGTATATCATTACAGTCTTCACAGACGTTAAAAAGAATAATAAAGCAGTGTTACAAACAACTCTAGACACATATATTCAACAACTTAAATGAAATGGACCAATTCCTTGAAAACCACAAACTACATAAAGCCACTCAAGATGAAATCAGTAACTCAAAACTATTAAATGCACTGAATTCTTAGTTTATAACATTCCAAAAAATAAATTGCCAGGCTTAGAAGTTTTCACTGGTTCATTTAATCAAACACTTCAGAACGAAATAGCACCAATTCTGCAACCTCTTTCAGAACATATAGGAAAAGGAAACACTCAACAACTAATTTTATGAGGCAGCATTGCCTGACCTAGAACCAAAGGTGGTACAGAAAAAGAAAGGTACAAACCAATATCCCTCATGAACATAGACACAAAAATCGTCAAGAAAACATAAGTAAGTTTAACCCAGCAATATATAAAAAGAATAACACACCATGACTAAAAATGAGTTTTATCCTGGGAATGCAAGATTGGTTCAATATTCAAAACTTAATCAGTGTAATGTACTACATTAAATCTATAGAAAAAAACCATATGATCATGTCCATTGATGCAGAAAAATCACTTGAAAAAAATATAACACCCATTCATGACTAGAAACTCTCAGCAAACTAGAAAGAGAAGGGAACTTCCCCGACTTCTCAACCTGTTAAAGGGGACCTATGAAAAAGTTATAGTTAACATTATTCTTAATGGAAAAATTGAATGCTTTTCCCCTAACTTCACAAGAAGGCAAAGATTTCCACTGTCACTATTTGACATCATACTAGAAGTCCTAATGCAATAAGGAAAGAAAAAGAAATAAAAGGCAAAGAAAAAGAAGAAAGAAAGTTCCGTTTCAAATGACATCTACATAGAATCATCTGTGCAGAAAATCTCAAAGAATCTATTTCTTTAAGCCAAGAAGAGAAAGTCAAGTATCGCATGGTTTCACTTACTTGCGGTGCATGAGGGGTAAACTGGAGGACAGTGAGAGAAGGAAAGTAAATGGGAACTCGGGTAATCTAGGGAGGGAAACGAAACAACAGAGACTTTGGACACAGAAACAAACTGAGGGACTTGGAGGGAGGTGGGTGGAGGGATGGGAGAGCCTGGTGGTGGGTACTGGGGGCACCTAAAGCGTGGAGCACTGGGTGTGGGGAATGGGGAATGAATCTTGAAACACTGGGAAAAAAAAATTTAGTAACAATAAAAAAAAAAAAGAATCTATTTCTTAAATTCTTAGAATTAATGATTTTAGTGTTGCCAAAGAATACATTATTTCTATATATTAGCAAAGTACAAAGACAAAATTTGGAAAAAATATAATTGCTCCAAAAAATGAAATATTTATATATAAATCTAACAAAACATGTATAGGACCTATATACTAAAAATTACAAAATGCTGATGAAATCAATGAGGATTGAAAGATGCAAGTAAAAATGTCAATTCTCCCCAAATTGATCTATAAACTTAATGCAATGTCAATCAAAATGCCACGAATTCTTTTGCAGCTATAGACAATCTCATCTAAAATTTACATGGGAAAACAAAGAAACTAGAGTAGGTAAAACAATTTTGAAAAAGAATAAAGTTGGAAGAATCATACTATCTGGTTGTAAGGTTTTCTATAAAGCTAAAATAAGTGTGGCACTTGCCCAAAGATGGGTAAATAATCCATGGAACAGAATACAGAGCCCAAAAAATAGGTACACAAGTATGGTCAGTTGGTTTTTGACAAAGATGCAAAAGAAATTCAATGGAGAAATGATAGTCTTTCAACAGAGAGCATTGGTGTTCTAGTGAACTTTATAGATTCTGTTGTTGAAGATTTGGCATTCATCGATCACAGGGCCAAACTAACTGCCAAAGTTTATATCTCGCCTGCCTTCTGAGTTTTGCAGATGCTTGAAAATGATATAACAAGTCTCCCATCACAATTCCTAATATCTACGTTTCTCTTCATGCCAAACAGAGGCTATCTCCACCTAACAATTTCCTGCCACATAGTAAAAAAAGCTTGTATCCATGCTTTCCCTCTGCCCCTTCTGCCTCCTGACTGACCTTGTTTCTTTTCCCATGTGGCCCCTACTGGCATGGCATGCCCACTTCTCTTAGGAATTGTAACTAACAAATTCTTATTTCAATGTCACTGATCTCTCCATGTCCTCACTCAGTCACCTCTATAAATTAAAATCCTATACAATCAAGATAATTGGAACAAATATGGTCATAGGTAAGAGGGAAAAAAAAAGAACTTCAGTCTAAATCTCACACCTTACACAAAAAATAACTGAAAATAGATCATATATACAAATGTAAAACAATGAAGTATCTCGGTGGCCCAGTTGGGTAAGTGTCCATCTCTTGGTTTCAGCTCAGGTCATGATCTCAGGGTCGTGAGATCGAGCTCTGAATTGGGCTTCAGGCTGAGCATCGAGCCTGCATAAGATTCTCTCTCTTTCCTTCTGCAACACCCCCCAACTTGCACATGCTCTCTTTCTAAAATAAAATAAAATAAAATAAAATAAAATAAAATAAAATAAAATAAAATAAAATAAAATAAAATAAAATAAAATAAAGTAAAATAAAATAAAATTTTTTAAAAAGTACAACACAAGAATTTGAAACTTCCAGAGTAATAAAGAAGAAATCTTCAGGACCTTGAGGACCTTGAGATATACAATGAGTTCTTATATATGGCACCAAAACCTTAATCTATGAAAGAAAATATTGATATATTAGACTTTATTACAATTTAAAACTTTTGTTCTCTGAAAGACACTGTTAAGAAAATGAAGATACACTATAGAACAGGGGGAAATATTTCCTTTAAGACTTTCTCTTCACCTATATTTTCAGCAATTTCACTGAGCTCTGCCTAAGTGTGATGTCTTTGTTTTCATTCTGTTTGGGGTTCACTGAGCTTGTGGATTTTACAGATTGATGTTTGGGGAAAGTCTTCAGCTGTTATCTTGCTGAATATTGCTTCTACTTTATTCTCTCCCTTTTTTCCTTTTGCGAGACTCTAATTAGCAGTATGTTTGACTTTAGATGCAGGCCATGATCTTATCTCCATTCATACTTTTTTCTTCTTATACTTCCCACTGAATATTTTTTATTGAGCTATCTTCAGATTCACTTATCCCATCTTACACTATGTTCAGACTGCTGTTAACTATCCTGAGTTCTTATTTTCAGATATGATTCAAAATGTGCACCTTATTCTTTTTCATGGATTCCAATTCTTTTGTGACTGTCTCCCATTTTTTCATTCCCCTTTGTCCATCTTTTCCTCTATTTTATATTGTTAATCAGTTATTTTATTGGCCTGCTAATTCAAAATATTTGGATAAATCATGAGTCTGCTTCTATTATTTTTTTTTTTATTGACCCTTGCCTACTCACATGCCTGGTAATTTTCCATTGTATGCTGAACAATGGTAAGGAGCCAAAAAGTTCCTAGTTCTGTCCTTCCACCAGAGAAGATTCTGCCTTTCATTGGTAAGCAGAGCAAGGGACTATCACCTCAATCCAATCAGGGGTTGAGCTGGGCCAGGGTTGAGTGAAGCTTTAGGAACACTCAGTTCCCCTGTTGTGTGTCCCTGTTGCTGCCCATGGTTCTGCTGGGCTTTGGACTGAGCACTTCATGGATCTTCATGTCCTCTCCCTGTAAGACTGTGGGGATTCAGTTCTTCCTTTCAGATTTTTTTTAGTTTTGCTCGTTATCTTTCCTGAACAGCTTCAAAACCTGACAATATCTCAAAGGGAAACCTCTCCTTTGTGGCAGGGTCCTTCACTTTAGTCAGGTTTGGTCTTCTGCACACCATAAAACTCTAGATGTTCCTTTCACCATTACAAGTATTTGGCCCAGAATCCCAGATTGCTATTATAACTCGGCATTTTCAGGTAAAAAACAAACAAACAAACAAACAACTGGCCACATGTGGGAAGTTCCTCTCTGCAGATCCTCTAGTTTTCAATCTGTCACACCAGCCCCACACAACTCCCCGTGCCCCCCACCCCAGCCTGGTTTCTCTTTCCCTTGCTAGAGTCCCTCTGTCTGTGTCCAGTCTAGTTCTTTGCCTTGGACCAGAATTAGCAAATATCCCAGGTGCAGAAAATGGCCCAGAAAGAGATCTTCCCTCTCTGGAATTTTAGTTCATCCCGTCCTTATTGTTTCTAGACCTCTCTAACACCTTTAAAAATGTGATTTTTTTTTTCAATTTACCCATTTCTTTTTCTAGTTGCCTTAGGATCGTTAACCTGCCAAGACCTACTACTACATGTTACCAAGAAATGGAAAAATGATTGTTGTACTTCATTGTTTTTAGACACAATTCTTTTTGTAGGATATGTTTGTTTTATAATTTTATAACGGGAAAAAAAGGGAAGAACAAGATCTCAGAGTGAGTACCTTATTCAGGCCTATGGTTCTTCGATGGCACAGCAGAAACAGCTAGCCATCTGCACCAGTGCCTCATTTTCTGCCTTTCCTCTGTCAAGGTTACTGATTTTGATCCTGCCATTTAACTAAGACTGCTTCAGTAGCCATCATCAGGGGCTTACAAAGGCCCTCAGGGAAGGACCTGGTTCTGTCTCTACCTTGAGTCAGCTGAGGATAGGGGTCAGTAACCCTGCTGGCCCTAGGACCCTCTGCCTTTAAGATTAGGGCTTCAGGGTTTTGCTATTTCCTTACCTCTTGCCAAAAACCATAGGCTAGACACTCTCCACAGGGGCTGACTTAGGAAAGCTGGTTTACCACTATGTAAGCATGTAAGTCCTATGATGTTTCTTCATAACTGGAAGAATGAGATAAAGCAGACACTCACATACTCTAGGCAAGATCGCGACATCTCATCTCTATGTCCTAATTAACAGGCTCTATATGGTCTTCTCACAAAATCCAAGTTGAGAAACAGAACGGTTGAACATTTGAAGTCAAAGTTCTAACTGGATCTCTTGAGAAATTCTCACTCTTCAGAGACTGAAGCAAATGAGGTCTCTGCTTCTTTCCAGTACCTACATTTTAGTTGCTATTCAGTTGATGTGTAAACTGGATGGTGAGCCAGAGAAAGGACAGGAGCTAAAAAATCACATTTAGCTAATGTTGTCCTCTGACTTTGATAACTTTTGTAGGTGGTTTGCCAGGGCAGTAGCTAAGTTATGGCTTGGGTAAAATGTGAGTTTTATTATCTATGCTTGCTTTCTTCCCTCTTAGCAGGAGAATTTAAGAATTGGCACTATAGTTTGACCCATTGGGTTTGAGTAAGAATAAAATGTGATTTCTGTTACTTTTGTAGTTCTTAAATTTTGTTTATTGCTATCTGAATTTATAGTAATATTGACAGTATGTATAAAAGTTAAAATTACAAACCCCTTACCAGATATATGGTTTGCAAATATTTCCTCCCATTCCATAGGATGCCTTTTCACCCTGTTAATCATTTCCTTTGTTATGCAGAAACTGATAGTTTGATGTAGTCCCATTTGTTTGTTTTTGGTTCTGTTGCCTGTGCTTCTGGTGTCATATCCAGGAAACCATTGTAGAACCAATGTCACTAAGCTTCTCCTAAATATTCTTCTAAGAGTTTCACAGTTTCATGTCTTGTGCTCACTTCGGCAGCACATGCACAGTTTCACGTCTTGTATTTAAATCCTTAATCCATTTTAAGTGGGTTTTTATGTATGGTGTGAGATGTGGTTTACAAGTTTTTGCATGTGAGTGAGTATTGGCAAGGATGTGAAGTAATTGAAACCCTTGCTTGCTATTAGTAAAAACGCAAAATAGTGTAGTCACTATAGAAAACAGTATGGAGGTTCCCAAAAAAATTAAAAATAGAAATATCATATGACCCAACAATCCCAGAATTTATTCTGGAATTTTATCCAAATCTGGGCATTCATCCAAATATCTGAAATGAGGATCTCAAAGAGATATTAGCGCTCTCATGTTCATTGCAGCCAAGGGATAGAAGCAACCTAAGTGTTCATTGACAGATGAACAGATAAAATGTAGGCTGTACATGCAATGAAATACTATTCAGCCATAAAAAGAAGGCAATTCTTTCATATGCAAAAACATGAATGAACCTTGAGGATACTATGCTAGGTGAAATAAGTCAGTCACAGAAAGACAAAAACTGCATGATTTCACTTATCTGAGGTATCTAAAATAGTACGATTCACAGAATCAAAGAGTGGAATGGTGTTGCCAGGGGCTGAAGGGGAGAGGAAATTGGAGTTATTGATCAATGGGCATAAAGCCTCAGTTACGCAAGATGAATATGATACAGAGAGCTACTGCACAACATTGTACCCAGAGTAAACAATACTGTATTGTACATTTTAAAATGTGTAAAGAGTATAGATATTGTGTTAAGTGTTCTTACTACAATAAAATTTTAAAAATTAAAATTACAAAACATGCCACTGAGCTAAAAAAAGATGGAAAGGGGAGGGGGAACACACATAGTAAGGAAAGAAAATATAGTATAGAAACTCAAAATTTGTATAGTGAGGGAAGTAGGAAGGAGGAGGTAGCAGAGCCTGGGCTAATGGGGAAGACGCAGCATCAAGAGACTTAGAAATTAAAACAGTTCCTAGGACCTAGATGAATGAAAATGAGCAAAACTTGGCCTTACTGAATTGAGAGGAGAAATAATTCGGTGGAAGGTAAGTCTTTCTAAATAACAGGAAAGTTTCAATTGAGTAACATTGATACCAGAGAGACTACTAATCTCCATTGGAGAGATGCTGTATTTTCCTATCATAGTGTAACTTGGGTTGCTCAACAGATGCTTGTGGGTATATGATACGTCAGACCCTGGTCTGGTGCTAAAGATCTAGAAAACAAGTCATGCTCTATGCCCAGAAGGAACTCGTGGACCAGAATAAGACACAGTCAGATCAGTCGTGCATACAGTTAAGTGCACACATAGGGACATATGGAGGATCAAGTCACTCACTCTACAGGAAGGACTTAGTCAGAAGAAGGAAAAGAGGAAAGATGCTTAGCACCAGGGATGATATAAGGCAAAGCTTGGTAGAGAAAAGTTGAGGTTGAGTTACTTTCATGCTTTAATATCTTCATTTCGTGAGTGCATTGTAAACTAGTCTGTTTCTCAATTAAATGTCAATTATTGATCACTGTTCAAGGATGGGACCAGCACTCAGTATCCGGAATCAAAAAAAAGCAGAGCATATTCCTTTCTTACATGTAGGAATGGTTAAGTGGTCAGAGATACCATTATTGAACAGAGCTGACTGCTAATCTCAGTTAGGGTCGTGGGCAGGAGTCGTTTGGGATTCTGGGTCGTTTGGGATTCTGTTTGTTACGCAGGTGGGAGCGGGTTGCTGTCAGCCTTAGAAGTGTGGTTTGTGTTCATTACAGCAACAGGGGTGGGTCCAGCCAGTCGTAGCCGAAGAGCCAGTGAGCAGGTCAGCTGCCAATTAGCTCCCTTTCAGAGTAGGCAGCTCCATTAGAAGCACATTCACTGAAGCAAGTTGTCACGGATTGATTAATCAGGTTGAAAACCACTTCCGAAATTGATTGGTTACCATGGCCATAGAACAGCTAGAATTTTTCTAAGAGTGTGGATTATATCAAAGGTTGATATATTCTCATTCTCCCCTTTCTAGTCCTTTATTAACCCAAGTAACAGGAGACACCATTGGGGTTGTCCAGATGCTCTCCACTACTCTTGATTCTTCTTGAAGACAAGGTTTTACTTGTGGGTCTGGCTTTTAATTTTCTTGTCGATTGGCATGAGTTCATCCTGCTTTTATCTTCAAATCATTTATTGAAACGTCTGTTAGGACTGTGGCTGTGTAGACTTACTGGGAAAATAAATCAATCTGTGTGATATAAAGTAAATAAAGTATTACAAGAAGGGAGTGGAGGGCACTCTCATGGCGCAATCTCGACTTTTCCAGGTCGCATCATCAAAACAAGGCCCAGCAATTCCCTGAGTCTTCCTTAATAGTTTGCCTCTTCTCTTTGCCTGGATAGAAGTTGTTCAACCTCCTCCACAGTGTTAATCAAGGCACAAAATGAAGTGTCAGCAATAGCACAGACTCTTTGGGGTTAGCAATAGAAACCCAAAGGCTAGGCTAATTTCCATAGCTATTTGGACAAAGGAATCTTAACTGACTTGTTTACTATTTCCTATATCAGCCAAAGCGAGGGCGAAATTCTCAAGGATGACCTGAGTTGAGCAGCACCCAGGGATGGGATTGCTACCCTCAGGAATCTGTCCCATCAGTGTAGGAAGGGTTTTATCCCTTTGGATTCTTTATAAGAAGACACAACTCCCAAGAAGGTATTGGAGAGTCAACCACCTGGTCTAACTAATAGACTGAGAGAACAATTAATTGGTCCCTGTCCTGAGTTGGCTGAGAGCCTGGCTCCTACACAGAAGAAAGGAACCTGAACACCGCAATAGAGATGTGATCGGCTTTACTGGAGCTGGAGGCATTTTATCTCTAGGGCTCATGATAAACAGGCACTGTTACATCCTGTTAAATAACAAAATCCACCCAAGTAAATCTGAAGATCTAATTGGCTTTATTCAATGATCCACGAATTGGGCAGCACTCCATCTAGCAAGTGGAGAGGTGCTCCAAGGAGTCGTACAAAATGGAAGGTTGTAACAGACAGAGGGTAGGGACAAGAAAAGTTATTAGAAAAGGGAGAGGCTTGTTCCAGGCAAAGCTGCTTTTTCAGGGGAAAAGCGAGGTTCTGATCATGCAGATGACCTCATCTTTTCTAGGGGGCTGGAGAGGACCCAGGGGCAGACTCATGAGCAGGGATTGAAAAGTTCTTGACTGACCAGTTAAGACCACATTTCTGGGGGAGTTTGATACTGTGATGAGCCTATGTCATAAATACCAGTGTGAGAACTTGATCTAAATGACACCATTTGGGGCCTGTGTGTATTTTTTGTGGGTTGTTCTTTTTTTCTTTTCTTTTCTTTCTTTCTTTCTTTTTTTTTTTTTAACAATCTTAAGAAAAGTGTTATCCCCTTGAGAAGAATGCAGGGAGATTTTCTTCATTTTTGTATTGTGTCATTATTGGTAACATCAGTCTGACGTATCTCTGTAACATACTTCAAACTAGTTGCACAGGCAATCACTAGTAGAGGCAAATTAAAAAGTCCAAGATGGTCATCAGCCCTTGGTATACCAGTAAAGAGAAAAAAATATGATCAAAGGGGTAAAGAATGAAATTACACAGAGAACATGACAGTGGTTGTCTTAGAATCTTGTTCTGATGGCCTCCTCAGTCTAAGGATGCCCCATGGGGTAAATACTTCTGGGGCCGGCTGAGGGGTGGGGGATGTTGGGAGAAGCTCAGTTTAAGATCCCCAGTGGCTATGTGTTCAGTTCTACCCTCTTTCTAAAGCTCTTTGAAAATGTTCAGTCAATCCATTTTTTTCATTCCTTCCTGTCATAAATATGCACCAACAACACATGGCATGTTTTCACAGATGGGTTTTCTGTGTAGAACAGGTACACATTTTCAATATTGGAAAATATTGTCCAGAATGTATTCTTTCCATCTGAACCACTGGACACTGTGGCCACAGCTGACCTAGAGATTAGATATAAGTCATCAAGATGTTACAATCTTGGCTTCAGTTAACATCTGTGCTAAGTTTCTGCAGAAATGCCTTTGAAAATTGTCTTGCCATAGATAATAATTTGAATTTAGTTAAAAACAGCTCCTGGAGGGGTGCCTGGGTGGCTCAGTTGGTTAAGCGACTGCCTTCGGCTCAGGTCATGATCCCGGAGGCCGGGGATCAAGTCCCACATCGGGCTCCCTGCTCGGCGGGAAGCCTGCTTCTCCTTCTCTCACTCCCCCTGCTTGTGTTCCCTTTCTGGCTGTGTTACTCTCTGTCAAATAAATAAAATCTTAAAAAAAAAAAAAAAAAAAAACAGCTCCTGGAATTATAGCCAACTAGCCAAGAGGCTTATTCATCAGATACTGGGTAGTTTTTCCTGGAAATCTATCAATTGCCTTCTTAACCTAAGGAAAAGATACAGCTAGATTGTTTGCATAAGTGACTCCACTGTTCACTCCGTTACAAGTGTATTTTATCAGTTTTGCACACTATAGTCGGCCTTTCTGTTGCGTAACTTCTGGAGAGCTTGAAATAATTTAAAGAGTCTATATAAGCTTTATGAGTAAATGACACCCAATTGAAAACCCAGGTGTTTAAAACTGGCTAATTTTCATTTTGGTTTTTTTTCTGAGGGTTTTCTCAGAGTGCAGCCATTTTTGCTGGGACATGTGGGAGGGAGTGGGCCATGGGCTCAATGAAACCAACTGAAACATTCTGGGAAGAGACCAGAGGGTGCTGTTGAAAGCCATTGTACTTTTTAATGGTTTATTTTTTAAGAACAGTCTTTTGTCAGGTGTACTATGAAAGCTCATTATAGGAGACAGTTAAGCTACTTTAACTCAAATATATCTTGATCTTCCAAAAAAATGTCCTTTAATAACCAGGCAGCCTAAAAAAATTTAGGGTAATATATCCTATGACTGTGAGAAAATGTTCACTCCTTGTTTTCAAGGTTTAAAATTATATTTTTATGAGTCATAATGTAGGAGATGAATTAAATGCAGGCTCCCATTTGTAAAGTTTTGAGAACTATCAAACCATCTGGGCTCCACCTCCTTAAACTCTAGCCATTGAGCTCTTGCTGAGTGTCTGTATCACAAATAATTGATTTTAAATATGGTACCAGAGATTTTCTTTGGGAAAAAAAAAGTTTGTGAAATAAACTAGCAAGCTACTATTAGCTATGCTTTTGAATTAATTGTGCTTGCTTCGAAATGACAATGGATACTCATAAATATGGATTTCTAGCAAGTCTTCTTAAAAAGTCAAATTGTATTCCGAAGTTGCTTCAGCTTCGTGGGTCAGGAAAATCCAGTATAGAAAGTGAGCAGCAGCATGTTTGTAGCAATGCTCAGAGATTTCCCAAACTGGCCCCAGCCTGCCTATGCAGTCCTGTCTCCTCCATCCTCTTCCCTCCCAACCCCACGAACCCTCAGCTCCAGCCACGGGAACTGACAGTCATTCCGCAGTACATCTCCATTCTGTGCCTGTGCTCACTCTCTCGCCTCTGCTCATAATACCCCCACCTGTGTTTCTCTGACTCCTACACATCCTTCAATGTCTGGCAAAAAATGCCCTTGGTGGTTGTGAGACCAGTAGGTCAGGGTTAATGGCACTGGTTCCCTGCACAAGCTGCGCTGGGTCGGTCGCTGCCCCCCTAACACTACAGTCAGACCGCTTCGGGGAGGAGACCTTGTCTCTTTCATGTTCACGTCCCCAGCAAGAGCCAGCCCAGGGCCTGGCTTCTGTGATAGGAGCTTGGTAAATATTGATTTACTGAACTGACTTCTCTCACGTCTATAGCTTGTCCTGTTGTTCTGCCCCCTAAAAAACCACAAAAATAATCAGAGTTACAGGTATCATGGGTATTTTTTTTTAAAGAAGGGCTTTTCTGAGGCACCTGGGTGGCTCAGTTGATTAATCGACTGCCTTCGGCTCAGGTCATGATCCTGGAGACCCGGGATCGAGCCCCGTATCGGGCTCCCTGCTCGGCAGGAGGCCTGCTTCTCCCTCTCTCACTCCCCCTGCTTGTGTTCCCTCTCTGGCTGTGTTTCTCTCTGTCAAACAAATAAGTAAAATCTAAAAAAAAAAAAAAAAAAAAAAGTAGGGCTTTTCCTTTCCCTGTCTGGGGAGACAGCTAACAAGAAGTCTTCCCACACAGTTGATGTCCCAAACCATCGGTGTGTCACTTTCCCCAGGCGACCACTCTGGGCCTCACTATCTTACTGAAACAGTCACACTATGGTCTGCCTCCGAGCTGGAGAGCCACTGCAGGTGGCACAGGGGAAGTCACCCGGAGGGTCCAGTCACTAGAGTAAATGCACTTCAGAGATCTCTCTAGAGTTGAACGAATATATGAGATGAAAGAAGTAAGTTTCATTATGGTAATATTTTGCCTTTATGTTTCTTTGGAGAAAATTCTAAGCACTTTTTAAAAAGTTAATCTAAGTGTTTCTCAAATTACCTCAGTTGTTTATGAAAAAGGCAGCTCCCTGGCCCTTACCCTGGGCAAATTCTGATCTAGGAGGTCTGGAGTGGGGCTTAGGAACCTGAATTGGAGGAAGCATCCTGGTGTGAGTAATTGTAGGACTACTACCCTTTGAGAAATACAAATAATGGTGAGAACAGGGAAGAGGTGGAGGGAATCACATGCCCAGAGTATTTACTAAGAACGCATCCATGAGTCCCTGGGGCCAGCTCATAGAACAGACACAGAGAGGAATGAGGTCAACTCCCTTCCCCTGCGGAGGGTATAGTCAGGTACTCTGGGAGGACAGCAAGCTCATTCAGTTGAAGTATCCTGGCACTGGGCGCCATCTGCCTCCACCTCAGGTCATGATCTCGGTGTGCTGGGATCGAGGCCCACATCAGACTCTCTGCTCAGCAGGGAACCGGCGTCCCCCTCTCCCTCTGCCCCTCCCTGCTGCTCGTGCTCTGTCTGTCAAATAAATAATATCTTTTTAAAAGAGAAGTATTCTGGCATTCATAAGTTATCAGAGCAGGCTATTGGGTATGGTCTGATTGAATCCCAGAAGTGTTCTGGACTTAGACAGTTCTTAAGTTCATACTGGACAAAAAAACAAAAAACAAAAAACACTATGTTTTTATAATGGCCAAAGACATCAGACAAAGTATTCTTTGTGTCATTTTTCTCTGAAAAAAGGCTCAGATTTAGAGATTCATCAGCTGAGTAGGCTTTGAACTGGAGTGAATGGCTCATTATCTTTTTGTTGTGGGTATCCATGAAATGTATTTCCAGTTAATCATATGAAAGATTTTTAAAAAGATTTATTTATGTATTTGAAAGAGAGTAGAGAGGGAGATCAGCAGTCGGAGGGGCAGGGGAGTGGCAGAGAATCTCAAACAGACTCCCCGCTGACCACAGAGCCCAATGCAGGACTTGATCTCATGACCCTGACATCAAGACCTGAGCTGAAATCAGGAGCCAGATGCTTAACCAACTGAGCCACCCAGTCGCCCCGATATGAAGGATTTTAACCTCAACTATCTGGTACTCTGAACAGGGAATCCTGAAATAAGTCTCTAAGAGACCAAAGTTTGCCTAAGGCTCCCAAATTGCAACTTAGCTATAGTAATTTTTATCACTGATTTCCTAAAAGTTCACAGAGAGTTGGCAGTCACATGTTTCATTATGACTGTTAATTCAAAATTCTGCTTTATTCAATCCATATATAATTATAGTGCTACGTCACTTATGGTTTCATATTTGCCTTTGGTTTCCTAGTAGACTATGTCTTAAGGACAAAAGAAAAGAGCCTTAATCGTGTTATTCTCTGATACCTAGTACAAACACAAGGGGCAATATTCAAAATATACATTGCTTAAAAATACTAGAAGTTTAAAGTGTTCTTTATTCTGAAGTCAAAGTTGGAAGCTTCCACAGTGTGAAAGTCCTTGAAGAACAGTGGTGGAAATGACTGAGAAGTATTTTTGGAGAATGTCATCTTGGTCACTGACTTTGTTGCATGTTTGCAGAAAGGCATGGTGTTCTGCGGCCAAAGAATTGCACAACTATACATTCTATGCTTTTTTTTTTCTATGAAAAGAGATAAATTGCTAAGCCACACCAAAAGCAAGGGTTTGTTCAAGAAAATAAATCTCAGGTCTGTTTCCATGAAGCCTGATGTATAGAGTCACCTACACATCTATGGCATATTAATGACAACAAGTCACATCGTTACTCCTGAATCCTTAGGAAAATGTTCAATTACATCTGGAATCCTCAAATCCCATAGCCAGAGATAACATAACATGCTTGAAAACATCATCAAAGAGTAGAATGTGTTACCTTCAACTAGTGTATCCTAATTCATAAATGTGATCATTTTTTATCACTCTCTTTCTCTATTAGTTCTTGGGTAAATATGGAAATGAGCACAAAATGATGACTTTCTGCAAATCATTTCATTTACACATGAGATAAATATGCCAAAGATCAATAGTTGGTCAGTAAATATTAATAAGATCCCTTAGAAAAGAGACATTGTATTTAGCAGCTCTGAGAATACGATGATGCATACCTGGCCGTCAAGGGCTCCCATCCTACGTATCTATATTTCTACATTTTTTAGCGGTGGAATACATCTGATGACTAGTTCTCACAAGGCCACTTCAGAGAAGTATTAGCGGAGTGTTGACCTGTGTCCTATCAGGTTAGGTCCAGCCCAAATTAAGAGAAGATACTGATTCTTTTTTTTTTTTTTTTAAGATTTTATTTATTTGACAGAGAGAAACACAGCCAGAGAGGGAACACAAGCAGGGGGGTGAGAGAGGGAGAAGCAGGCTTCCTGCCGAGCAGGGAGCCCGATGTGGGGCTCGATCCCGGGTCTCCGGGACCATGACCCGAGCCGAAGGCAGTGGCTTAACCAACTGAGCCACCCAGGCGCCCCAAGAGAAGATACTGATTCTTCAGGCAGGCTAACCTGGGAGAAGGGACGAATCCGACAAGACTCACACCAAAAATTTCTCCCAATACCTGGGCCCAGATTCCTATATCCTGAAGAAGATGACCTTTGTAAACTGACAGGAAGTGAGTTTTCAGCTCTCTGGACTTGGGGCTTAAGCTAGTCATTGCTTTTTGTTTTAAAAAAAAAAAGTATAAGAGAAAAAGATACCTGAGATGAGAGTGGGGAGCTGATACATTTACACATTCCATTACATTTTTATTTCTTATCTATAAAAAGTGTTGAGAATAGAGATGTGAATTAGACACTGTTCTGCCCTCATGTGACTTACAATCTAATTCAACAGGAAAACAAACCTAAATAAAGAGCAATAGATTTTATAGGAATCTGATTTCTGTCGAAAAGACAGTGGAAGCCAAAGAAAGGAATGGCCAATTTTTGTGTAGAGAGACATGAAAGATTTGTTGTTTTTTTTATTTTTTTAAAATTTTTTGATATTTTATTTTTTAATTTTATTTTTTCAATGTTCCAAGATTCATTGTTTATGCCCCATACCCAGTGCTCCATGCAATATATGTCCTCAATACCCACCACCAGGCTCACCCATCCCCTCAACCCCTTCCCTCCAAGACCCTCAGTTTGTTTCTGAGTCCAAAGTCTCTCATGTCTCATCTCCCTCCCTGATTTACCCCACTTCCCATTTTCCTTTCCTTCTCCTACTGTCCTCTATATTACCCCTATGCACCACAAGTAAGTAAAACCAAGTGATACTTGACTTTCTCTACTTGGCTCATTTCACTCAGCATAATCTCCTCCAGTCCCATCCATGTTGATACAAAAGTTGAGTATTCATTCTTTCTGATGGAGGCATAATATTCCATTGTATATTAGACCTTTCCTTTTTTTTAAGATGTTTTATTTTTGAGTAATCTCTACACCCAGCTTGGGGCTCAAACTCATAAACCCGGAGATCAAGAGTCGCATGCTGAATGGACTGAGCCCACCAGATGCCCCTAGGATTTCTTAGTGGTGACTCTTGAACTGAGCCTTAAAAGAGAAGCAGGGGTTTATGAAGTGGATAAGAAGCGGGGGAGGCCATTCTAGGCAGAGACCAACCCAAGCAAAGGTCAAGAGCTGAATAGCTGTAACCTGTCTGGGGAACTGCAAGCAGCCCAGCATACTGCACAAGGGCACTGGAGTGTGTTAGAGGAAAGGTAAGGCTCCAGGCAGTGTTTGGGTCTCTCCCTTGTTCTACCCAGACCGGCTCAGTCTTCAGACCTGCCAGGCCCACGGGACAAGCTAGTGAAGAGGAACAGGAAAGGAACAAGGGAAAGATCAGTCCAGGTCTTCAAAGAACTGACAGGGATGGGGCCAGACTTGACTCACACGGTGAAATCCACTGACACCCAGTACCAGATAAGGACATAAGGCCCGGGGGCCATTCAGAATCAGGTGGGACAGCAATTTTGTAACTGTAGCTTATTTGATGCCCACACAGGCTCGGTGCCAGAATCTACTATCCAGCTGCCCACATTTCCACTTGGACATGTAGTTCTACTTCTGGTGGAAATGTAAGATGTTTCCAACACCTGATTTTCCTTTCAAAATCAAGCTTTAGTAAATGGAACTTGGTCTTCCTTTTCAGCTCTTTCATTTGATTTTCATGGTATTGTGTTTTAAGGAGAAAAGCAAATGTGGACAGTTGATTGTTTTCTTAGCCTGGTGAGAAAATAACTGGCAAAGGGAGGTAAAAGGTTAGCAGGTGAAGAGAATGGCCTTATTATAAATGAGGATGATCAGGCCACATTCTGTGAGCCAAGACACACTAAATAAGCAGAGCCTGCATCACCTGGAATTTTGTAAATGGCAGATAAGCGTGCTTTCCACCCAGTCCTCAAGGACTGTTTTTCTGAAAACACCCGAGATGCGTGTGTTAGACTAAGAAAGGGACAAGATCCTGAAACTTTTAAGAGAGATTTGATCATACAGTCAGTAAGCATCAACTATAGACCTAGCAAATAGTTAAATTCAGAGTCAGCAAATGTAAGCTTTCAGCAACTTCAGTGAACACTGGCTTATTTACCCAACACTCTAGAACATGCTGGGGAAAGAATGAACATGACGGAGTATGTGCTATGTGCTAACTACTTCGCTCACAAGCAGTGCACGAGAATAGAGAAATTCCCCCAGTAATGACCTTCTCCCTGGTTACAGTTATGTAATCACTTAAGCTTTGCCACAACTTATGAAAGTGGGATTATGACCTGTAATTCACAGATGAGAAATTGGGGCTTAGAGAGATCATATGAACCCACGTTAGGAAATGGACATGAGCATATGAACTAGGATCTGTCTGTTCTTTTCCAAAAGCCTACCTGCTTTTTTCCCTGTCACGAGGGAGCCCACGACAGTAAAGATATTTACTAAAGCTTGTTTCAAAAGCTTCTTTGGTAGTGCAAGCAACTTTGGGAGCTTGTCAGAGCAATTACACAATCCCCTTCCTCCTTTGGATCCAGGCCAGGGAAGAATAGAGTAAGCCTGCCACCTGAAGGCAGCCCAGCAGGCTGGGGCGGGGGGGGGGTGGGGGGGGGGTTGGGGGGCGCGGGGGTCTGTAGGCAGGGTGCTGCAGCCCGGGAGTCATATGAGGGCAGCTCTCCTCTGGCCTCACCCAGCTACCTTACAGGCTGTGCGTGCGCACACCCACAGAAGGGGAAGGATCTATAGCAGCCAAACACAGGAAGAGCTGGTCTTCATCTTTGTAGAAAAAGAAACAAGAAGAGGGAGGTATTGTATCATTTTCTCCCTTCTCTCCCCCCACCACAAAACCCCTAAGGTATAGAGTTGCCATTCGAAGTCAATTTGGGCATGACTTGCAAAGACAGTTTCTATTCATTGTCCTGTTTTGAATACAGAAAATTCAGGTTGAGAGGTTCTGATAGCACATAAATTAAAGATATGGAGGGATCGCATTGAAATTCCAAAGATGCACTGATCCTACCCTAGATTTCTCTCATCAAAAGAGTTCTCTTGTACTGTTGCTGCTGACTTATTAATAAAGATCATGCTTGTATTTGATTATTTATCTAATCGGGATTCACCTTCAGTTTAAGCTCATTAGTCTGCCGTTAGAGAGTGACGCTCTAAGTGTACTTGATGATGGGATTACATCCAAGTGAGACGGAGAACGCATTCAGGCGTTAACCGTCAGAAGCCGAGACAATACCCCGCCAGCCAGGGCACTGTGGAGGGGAGCCTATGCACTGTCTGCCAATCAAACAGAAAGGGCACGTGTTTCCAAGAGCAGAGGAAGGGCTGAATGTTACAATTAAATACACTTAGTAATAGAGAAACAAAAATGGCAAGCGCTCTAATTATTTCAAAAACTAAGAGGATAATATCCATTCTTTTTATGCCTCTTGTTGGTGAAGCTTTTCTAATGGGCTTTGATTGAAACCTCTAAGTTATGCTCAGGGTGCTGGGTGCTCGGCGTGCCCCAGCCTGGCTCCCAGTGACTTGCGTTTAACCTGTTTGCTTCCCCTTATTAGCAGGTCTTCCGAAGTGGTTGTCATATCATCCAGCCTCATAATATCTCAACTGGGTCTTGGGGAGCAGGTAACCAAAGCATCTTGTTCTTACCTGATGGGTAGTGGCCAGGGTTAGCTGCGGGTGATAAATCTTCTTCTTGAAGGCTGTCTTGCCCCACAAATCAGTAATTCCCCTTTTTGTTGGACTAAGAAACCTCCAGCTACCACAGCGCCACACTGAAAGGGGGACGGGAGCCACACAGCCATGCAAATAACCAATCAGCCTGCTCCCCTCCTTGGAAATGCGGCGGTTCAGACTTGGCACCGTAATGGGCTAAATTATTTATCCAGTTGGATAAGAGAGAAAGCAGCTAAGAGCTTTCTGAGTTGATAGCCTCATGCCCTGGATCCACACTGAGACAGGAAACAGGCTGGGCTTCATCAGCAAAGAGAGAAAAAAAAGAGCCTTCCTCTGAAGTCCTCTGCCATCACCAACAATTACTTGTTACCAGTGAATATCTGTTGAATGAACCATAGCATCTAAAAATGGACGGTGCACTGGCCATTTGGATGTGGAGCCTTTCTTTGACACCAAACCTGAAATTTATCAAAGAATGGCCATTCCCTAAAGGGAAAAAGTTCATGCAACTTGAGAGGAAGAGATAGACTTACATTGATGAGGAACAGAAAGAATGCGCCCCTACTGGCAGGTTAGTGGAATTGCTGCTGAGGATCAATGGAAAGACGTCTGAGTCCCGCTGCCTTCACAGGCAAACCTGAAATTCTGATCTTAAAGGGGTTGCTCACAGTGTGAACCAGCGCTGGATGTCGCAGAACATAAGAGCTGCAGTGAAATCAGCTTCACGCATAAGCACAAACAGAACGCTCTAAAAAAAGTGATATTAAAGTTGACTATGGAGTATAGAGCAGACATCACTATTGCTTAGAAATTATCTGAGAAGGAGCACTAGGCAAGACAGAAAAGTCAGAGGCTAGTAAATGTGTGCTGTGTACTGTAGGAGGAAGGGGATGCGAGTCACAGGGAGACTGAAGTGCTCGGTCATCTCTGTCCTGTGTCCCATTCTCTGCAGGTGGAATCGGCTGTGTAGGTCGAGACAGAGGCCAGGTTCGGAAGTGCCTTGATGTGGTGGAGATCTACAACCCTGATGGGGACTTCTGGAGGGAGGGCCCACCTATGCCAAGTCCCCTGCTCTCCCTTCGAACCAATTCTACCAACGCAGGAGCGGTCGATGGGAAGCTCTATGTCTGCGGGGGATTCCACGGAGCAGGTATTGATTCAATTTCAAATGCTTTATAAATCCCTTGGCGTTGACTTTAACCTCCCCTCACCGCCCCCACTTAATTGACCCAGCCACCAAAGAATAATCATGAGAGCAGGGTAAGCCCTGGCAAAAGCCCCGCCTTCAGAGTTCAGTGCCCCTGAGCAGCTCTCTGAAGCTCTGAACTCGGGTTTTCACATCAGCAAAAGGTTGCTGCTAGCTTCACTGCCTACTGTCTATATTAAATGAGATCTGGTTTATAATGCGTCTGGCATACAGCAAGCACTCAATAATTCTTAGACGACTATGAGGAGAGAAATGGGAGAAACAAGTCTAATCCTGATTGCAAGACTAACAAGAGACTTGAAAACGTGACAAACAGGTGGAAGTAGAGTCATGATCGGAAGTGTTGGGTTTTATCGCTGTCTTTATTAACCAAAAGAGCCTGCCCTCAGAAGATGCGCTCCCACTTCAAATAAATTGCTTGAAAGCATTTCTAAAATAATACCTAATGCATGTATTTATTACCACACTTAGTTCCCAAGTATCAGATTGTACCATCTTTGCAATATAGAGTATAGATTTATCATTTTTAATGTAACAGGGGCGTTCTTAAATATACACAAAGCTAATAAGCAACTCTCTGCAAAGCTTGATTAGTTGCATCAGTAAATAAGGCAGAGTGTAGTTATATTAAAATGACTAACTGTTCAATTCTAACCTCACTAATAGAAGTACAAGGCAGGACATATCATGAAAAGCATGCCTCGAGAGCACTTCAAACTTTGGAAGGGTGCCAGATTCAAATAGAGCTGACACTGCAGCAAAGCCAAGCCTTTAATAAGCCCACCCTCATTTTTAATGCACGTCGTTATACGGAAGTTAAAGAATGGAGTTATCATTACAAACTAAAAGATACAGGAGATAAATGAACCAAATTCAACGAGTAGGCCTTATTTGGCTCTCAATTTGGACAAATATTCTGTAAAAAGACATTTTTAAGACAGTCTGGAAAATTTTAACATAGAACGGAGTATTAGAGGATAGCAGGGAATTGTTCGTTGTTAGCTTATGATAATATGGCCTTGTGATTTTGTATAAAGAAGAAAGGAAAAAAGAAGAGAATGTAAACAATTAGAGATCATTTAAACATATTTAAGGGTGAAAAGGATATGCTGTCTGAAATTCACTTTCATCTACTCGAGCAAATACTTTTTTAAAAAGTCAATGGAGTGAGGGGGCAAGAGCAGATTTTATAAAATTAGTAAGATGTTGATAATTGTTCAAGTTGGATAATGGATACATCAGGGCATTATTTCACTACTTTTGTGTATACTTGAACATTCCCATAATAAAAAGCTTTAATTTCCCTTTCCCTCTCTTTCTTCAAAGGACTTTCCAAAGAGGTTTTTTAAAAACTGCTTTAATATCTTTCATATGAAACATCACATGCTTATGTAAAGGAATCTATCATAGTAGCAAGAAACTTGGCTCGCAAGGAGATCTGATAGGTTGCCCCCGGTTCACACTCTGGGTATAAGGAGGGACACAAGGAGTCAGGAGAGGGATCCCAGCTGGGCTGTCCTCCAGCCGCTATCCCAAATCTCCTCTCCATCCTCTCTGGCTTTTGGCCTTCTCTTGACCAGAAGAGAAGAACAGAGAATTACAAAGGGTAGCCTCAGGATATCCAGAGGGATGGATGGTAATTAGGGTCTAAGGATCTGGAAGATACTCTGTTTTTGTCTCGTGTCTTTATCTTTCCTTGTATAATATCAAGTGAGAAAACTGGTGTCCTCCAGCTTTTCAAACCTGTCTACACTCATACCATGAGACAACCTCTTTTCTTGGTACTATAGTGGACTAATGAGGCTTTCAGCCAGAGGGAAAGGGATTTACCATATGAACTCTTGAAGTACATTTTAATTATTTGGTTCTAACATGGTGGATTTTCTGGGATTAGCTGAACAAGTCATCACTGGGGTTTTATGAAAAATAGAGCAATTGTATAATTGCATGCCCGTTCTGAACAGCAAACTCAGTGTCAGACCTAAAAACAGGTACTGAATCTTCTCTTCTCATGTGACACAAACCTTGTCATCCATTTATTTAGTCAGAAAACCACAATCAAGAACTTAATCTCTTATAATTTAATGAATTCAGTAAAAAGGTGATTAAAATATAACTTCTGATAAGCATTTGGGATGCCATCGAGATGGCCAACATTTCATGGGAAAAACAGATACATAAACACGTAATAAATTTAATAATTTGGTTTTGGTTAAAATACTACTTTGAACACCTCTATTTTCTCCCCAAATGCCACTAAAATGACAGTAAAAGGAATAAACCCAGTCGGACAAAGGAAAGAAGAGGGAGGGCAACAGCAACCAGATTTTGGAAGCTGGAGGGCAATGAATGAGTAGCAATTAACCAGACCTGAGAAAGTTTGATCCTGACCTGGCCACAGGAAAAGCAAGCAAGCAAACAAACAAAACCCCCAGATTTGTAGCCCAGAACCCCAGGCAGCCTCCAGAATGGGCCACAGCAGGTGCCTCTGGAGGAGGGAATGAAGGTGATGCTGGGGGAAAGAAAGGAAGACGTGAATCTCCTGCCGGGCTCTCAGAGGGATCAGAGCCCCTCCTCCATCCTAGTGGAGACCAAAGCTGAAGCCAGGAGCCAAAGGCAGGTGCTCGGTACTGAAGCAGGCAGAGTGAGTGAACAACTGCACAGAGAATATTGAGGTCCCCACCTTTTTCCCTCCCTGCCTCCCAGAATGTGGGCAACTATACACTCCAGGCAGGGGACAGGAAGACTTGTCTTTGGGGGCCTGGCCAGCCCTGAAATAAGGCAAAGCCAAATCACCCCATGGAGAACCTCACAGAAAAAGCTTCCCTGGCATCCCACTCTTTAAGATGAGCAAACAAAACTGGAGGCTACCACAGACTTGAGGAAAGTATGTAAATTGGAGACAAAAGTCAAAACAAATAAAAAAAGAGCAACTTGGAGGAAACAAACAATAACAGGAGAAGTATCCTCAGAGACATAAGAGAAAACATTGCCATCAATAGAATGGGAAAAGCTTATTTAAAGGAGTTCTTGGAAATTAAAATTATGGTAGCCAAAATGAAATGTACAATAAGAAATTTGGAGGGTATAGTGGGAGAAGTTCTCAGAAAGCAGAGCAAAAAACGATTCTATGGAAAGTGAGGAAGAAAACAAGTCCCAAAGGTCCAACGTTTGAATAAGAGGAGTTCCAGTAAAAAAGAGCCAAGAATATTGGGAGGAATAAATCACCTGTGAAATAAATTAAGAAATGTTCCCAGAACTGGAGTCACCAGATTGCAAGGATGAGCCACGTGAAGGATACACAGTGAATGAAAACCAACCCAAACTAAACTTGGGGACAAAAAGAAGATACCAAAGCTTCCAGAGAGAGAGGAAAAAAGTTTCATACAAAGTGTCAAGAATCAGAATGGCATCCAATTCTGAACCAGGACCTTGGAAGCAAGAAGCAAATGAAACAAATCCCTTCAAAGATTCTATGGAGAAATTAATTTCCACCTACACTTCCTTTTTTTTTTTTTTTTTTTTTGAGATTTATTTATTTGACAGAGAGAAACACAGCGAGAGAGGGAACACAAGCAGAGGGAGTGAGAGAGGGAGAAGCAGGCTTCCCGCCGAGCAGGGAGCCCGATGTGGGACTCCATCCCGGATCTCTGGGATCATGACCTGAGCCAAAGGCAGATACTTAATGACTGAGCCACCCAGCGCCCCTCCACCTACACTTCTATACCTGCTGAACTTATGTGCGAGGGCACAAACTGAGCCAAGCAATGTCTCAAAACATGCATCTCCTCTGTGCCCTTTTATTAGGATATGACTCACTAAAAATGGACATATAAACCAAAAAAGAGTCAACATGGGATCCAGGGAACAGGATCAAACACAACAGAGAGGATGAAATTCCCAGGAAGATGTTGAGGGGAGGTCTGGGGCGGGGTGGGGGTGGGGGGCGTTCAGCGCAGAATGGAGAGGCTGAAAAGACTGCCAGCAGAGAAAACAGATAAGATCTTCACGTTTTGAAAGCTCTAGACATAGAGAGGTCTGGAGTTGAGCAATGAAAACTAATCAAATCGAGCAGTTGACTTTGAAAAAACAAGAAAGGAAAAGTATGGCATACGGCTCATCTGTGAATAGCTTTTATAATAATAACGTTGAATAATGCAAATATTAAATCTTGAGCTGACCAACATTACACCTTAACTATTCTGGAAAAATGGGAAACCAGGAAGTAGGCAAACGTGGCAATGTGGAAGAAAGGTGGAACCCTGTTTTCCACGGTGGATGCCAAGAGTCAATACCTTCATCTGAGAAATCAAGCAGCAGCAGTAGAATAAAAAATGTTATTTACCAAGATAGTGCTCAGTGCCAACAGACTCAACCAGAGTTGAAAGAGGAGCGATAAATGGGGAGTAGGGGAGGAGATGACTGTTTCTAAGGAATACACCTTGTAAAGCTATTTGACTCTTTATGACGTGCACGTACAACTGATAAAACAAACACTAAATTTAAAATGTATAAATAATAGTACATATGATGGAGGAATAATGGTGGGGGATGGATATGAAGGAAAATATCAACAAGGACATCGGTTGGGAGCTAATTCTTCATGAGTCTCAGGCATGTCTTGGGAGCAGAAACACTGACAGTCTCTGTCCTCGACTATCTTTTTAAGCATCTTTGTATAGCATACAGCCCAGAAGACAGAAGTGTTGTCTCTCCCCATAGCAAGAGCAGGTGTACTTAGTGGCCATTATAAAAGATTTGGGGTCCTGGGGCCCCTGCGTGGCTCGTCAGTTAGGCCCCAGACTCTTGATTTTGGCTTAGGTCCCAGGGCTGTGGGATTGAGGCCCACATCAGGGTCCGTGCTCACTCGGGAGTCTGCTGTCACCCTCTCTCTGTCCCTCTGCCCACAAATAAATAAATAAATCTTTAAAAAAAGATTCGGGGTCCCTGAGCTCAGGGTTCCTCTCCTATAATGCAGCCCACTGAATGTATACGTATCCCCTGTCACTCTTCGTGTTGTGCTGGGGGAACTAGGTCTCAAATAACTACTGCTGATGCACTGGCTACGACTCCTGCTGTGAATGACATTGTCCTTCATCTCCCACCTAGGAGTCTCTCGTCATCTCTCTGCATCCACAGAAATCTAACAAGCTAATGTGTAAGATCTCTGATCTCTGACTCCACCCAGTTCTTGACAGAGTCCGGGGACTCACCAGGGCAGAGTGGGGTGTGGGGGTTGGAAGGACAGAAACAAAAACAAAACCTCTTTCGGGAGCCTGGGTGGCTCAGAGGGTTAAAGCCTCTGCCTTCGGCTCAGCTCAGGGTCCTGGGATCAAGGCCCGCATTGGGCTCTCTGCTCAGTGGGGAGCCTGCTTCCTCCTCTCTCTCTGCCTGCCTCTCTGCTTACTTGGGATCTCTCTCTGTCAAATAAATAAATAAAATCTTTTAAAAACAAAAAACAAAAAACAAAAAACAACTCTTTCTCCACGTCCAACAGAGTGAGGAAGCCAACATTATGTTTCCAAAGACATCCGAGCTCATTAACAGCAATCCTCCACAAACTTACAAAATACAGAAGAGAGAACACTTTCCAATTCATCCTGATACCAAAACTAGACAAAGACATTGCAAGACAACTATAGGCCAATATTCCTTAGGAAGAAGGATACAAAAATCCTCAACAAAATACAAGCAAACTGAACCCAGCAACATAGCAAAAAAAATTATACACCATTCCAAGCAGGATTTATCCTAAGAATGAAAAGTTGGTTCACTGTATGACAATTAACCAGTGCAAGGCCCCATATTTGTAGAATGAAAGACAAAAAACAGGTTGATCTTTTCAATACATTTAGAAAAAGATTTGTCAGACTCCAACACCCTTCCAGGTCAGTAACACCCAGCAAACTATAAATGGGCGGGAACTTCCATAACCTGTTAAAGGGGCATCTGGGAAAACCGCCCAGCTAACATCATGCTTAGTGGTCAAGGACTGTGCATGGAAATTAAAAGCCTTGGTGCTTCAAGGGGATCATCAAGGAAATGAAAAGACAACCCACAGGAGGAGAGAAAATATCTGCAGACTGCATAGCTGATGAGAGACTTCTATCTAGAACATATTAAGAACTCTTACAATTCAATCATAAAAAGAAAAAGAACCCATTTTGTTTAAATTGACAAAGGACCTGAACAGACATTTCTCCAGTGAATGTAAACAAAAGGCCCCGTGCTCAGCCTCATTAGCCATCAGGGAAATGCAAATCAAAACCATAATGAGGTTAACACTTCATCACCACCCGGATGGCTATAATAAAATAAATAAATAACAAATGTTGACAGGGGTTGGAGAAACTGGAACCCTCCTGCATTGCTGACAAAAATGTAAAATGGGGCAGCTGCTTTAGAAAACTCTCTGGTAGCTCCTCAGAAGGTTAAACATAGAGTTGTCATAGGACCAGGCAATTCCACTCCTTGGTAGAGACCCAAGAGAATTGAAAATACATGTCCACAGAAACACCTGTACACAAATGTTCACAGCAGCTGTATTTTTAACAGCCTGAAAGTAGAAACAACCCAAATCTCTATCAATTAATGAATGCACAAAGGAAATATGGCACACTGATACAGTGGAATATTATTTGACAATAAAAAAGAACGGCATACTAACAAAAACTACCATGTAAACAAACCTTGGAAACATTACAATACACAAAGTAGAAGAAGGCTGTTGCAAAAGACTTTGCATGATTCCATTTATACGATATGCGCAGCTAAGGCAAAGGCATAGAGATAGAAAGTAGATTTGTGGTTGTCGGGGAATCAGGAACAAGAAGTACTGCTAATGGGTAAAGGGTACAGGGTTGATTTTAAGGAGAAATGTTTTGAAGTTAGAGGCTGGTGATGGTTGCACAGCTCTGTGAATATACTAAAGCACACTGAATTACACATTTTTTAAAAGATTAATTAATTAATTTTATGGTATGTAGATTATATCTCAATAAAGCTGTTATTAAGGGAAAAGGAGCTCTTCTCCTCTCGTTTCCCCCCAAAGTAATTCAGCTTTTGTGTTTGACAGTAAGGAGGAGAATTCCCTGAATTGCTTGCAGGGAGAGTGTCTGGAGGCGAGTTCCTTGCACGGAAGAGGCAGAAATGGCTCAATCTAGAGACAGAGACACACAGTGGTGGCAGGTGACACCTAGTGGCAGGAAACTAGGCCCTGCTCTCGGGAGGAGAGGACAAACTTGTGGCCTGTGGCCCTAGGAGCTTGCAAAAAGATCTTGTGTCAATGCTTGACACACAGAAATCTTGCCTTTCAAGGGACTGGCTGAGCCTGGAGGGCAGACATCTCGGTGATAGCTACAATGAACTGAATACCGAAGACCCACTCCCGTGCTTTCTAGCTCCAGTGAGTGCCCAGAATTCTCGGATATCCCACAAGGAGGGGCTGCTCCCAGAGGGCCCAGCTGCCTTCCCCCCAATTTGGCTCATTCCAGCTATTGGCCCTTTGAGACTCGGCTGTCTTCCAGCCTCTGGTTTTAGCGTGTTTCCCCCTTAGTCTCTGGTGCAGGATCCCTTCACCTCCTACCTCTGCTGCAGCCAGTTGGCACATGCCCATATTTGCAATCTGTAGCTGCTCTCCCATTCTTTCCAAGGTAACACGGGACCTCCTTGAGCAAGCTGAGGGAGCCCGCTGGTTCTCCATTTCAGCTCTACCTGGCTACCCTAGCGGGCAGGGACCTGGGCAAAGAGGTTCCCCCAGAGTCCAGCCCTAAGTCCCTCTGCTTCTAGTCCCGCTTAACCCATCTGACACATTTTCACCATCTTCCCTGGAGAATTCTGGGGGACCCAGGAATCTGTCCTTTCTCCAGCTAGGACCCGAGAAGCTCTCTGCTGCCCCTTTCCCCAGCAACAATTCCTCTCAAAGCACCCCTCTGTCTTCTCTCATTTGGCCTGGGGCCCAGTCCTAAAGCTAGAAAGGCTGCTGAGGACAAGCCCGAGTTACCAAAAAGAGAAAATACATTGGGAAGTACTTTAAAAAATGAATTACCTCAGTAACAAATGTAGAATCAAATGGACAGCTAAGGGGTGCCTGGGCGGCTCAGTCGCTGGGGAACTACCTTCGGCTCAGGTCATGATCCCAGGGCCCTTGGATGGAGCCCCCCATCGGGCTCCTTGCTTGGCAGGAAACCTTCCCTCTCTCACTCCCCCTGCTTGTGTTTCCTCTCTCGCTGTGTTTCTCTCTGTCAAATAAATAAATAAATCTTCTTTTAAAAAATCCAGATGGAAAGTCTACAAGTATTAATTGTATTTGCTTTCTACTATTTCCAATTTCTCATAATAAAAAGTTGAGAAAGAAACAAAAGGATTTGGTGGCAACTGCATGATCAACTTCTGTTTTCTCCTAGGACTCTCAGCCACAGAGAGAAATATAGTGTAATTGACTTTGTCTGTTTTACATTATTATTTAATGTCCCCTGAGAAACTGTGCTAAAATTGTAATATCCTGAATATTTGCTACTTTTGTTTCTCATACATCATATGTAAGGTTTGTACTTCCAAAGAATGGAGACAATTTAAAGAATAAGCATAGGAACAATGAAACTGAAAACATGCTTAGTATTAAGTAGAGGGGATAGTTTTATCAGAAAACCTAAGCTAAGAAAAATTTCCAGAATCTGGCTTACCTTGCTGGCCACCAGGCAAAGAAGGAAAAACAATTTGTTCTAAGGTTCCTGTTGAGGGAGCCATACAAATGTCTCCTTCTATTGCTTCGTTTTTTAATGCTTTTTTTTTTTTTAAGATTTTATTTATTTGACAGACAGAGAGAGGGAACCCAAGCAGGGTGAGTGGGAGAGGGAGAAGCAGGCTTCCCGCCGAGCAGGGCTCCATCCCAGGACCCTGGGATCATGACCTGAGCCAAGGTAGACGCTTAATGACTGAGCCACCCAGGTGCCCCTCCTCCTACCGCTTCTCATCCCAAGTCTGTTTTATTCTTTTCTCGCTTCCATCTGTCTTCTTCCCAGAGACCTTCCATGCTACAAGGCGAGATGGTGCGATAGCCATCAATTCCACCCTGTTGGCACTCCGGTCATCCAGCACTGTTCTCTAGACACTAGAGCAGTGGAGTGTAGATCAGTTCATGTACAGGGGATCAGGAAGGTAATATCCTTCAACGGATAGGATCTCCTGTCACTAGAGAATGAGAGGCTAACATGCCACCTGGAAATCCTGCAGCGGCCTCACTGTGTCGCTCCAGTTCTGACTTCGAAGGGACTAACTTGCTGTTCCACACCAGGTTTGCCCTGCACACCAGTTGGCTTCATTTTCCAATTAAGTTTCCGATAAATAAAAGTAACCATCTGCTTTAGGCTGAGCTCCTCCAAAAATAGACGCTGAGACAGGATTTGAGTTTACATAGTTCTGGGAGGCATTAAGAGAGAAGAGAGTGAGACGGGAAAGGAAAGAGGCCATGATGAAGAATTAACTGACAGGTTACTGCTGGGGGCCACTGGCATTCAGTCCCATTGGAAAACTCAGAGACAGTGTGGATCAGCCGCCGGGTTGCTCCTTACGGTGGTATTTGAATCTGAGGTATTTATCCCAATTTGCCCCACTTGAGCTGCGAGAAAAATCCTCAGGCACAGAGTAGCAGGTGGATGTAATCAGCATGTTCTGGAACAAACATCGCAGAGAGGATATGGCTCACAGCTGATCTGCCAGTCATGCTACCAACGGAAACTTCTACCCTGTCCTTACCACCCACCTTTAAACAAAGAGGGTTTATTACTTCTAACTAAAAAGTTACCTCTGAACAGATTCGGCTTCTGGTGGTTTTAGCCGACTGTTACTGTTTTCATTTTGCACAAGTGTCTTCTTTCTTACCACGTAATCACTGGTTTTGCGTTCTTTTCTCTAGAACGCATCCAAGAATAGGAATGCAGCCTCAGTGTTCTGTGCTGAGCTGGCGTACAGATCTAGCTATGTTTCAGAAGTTTTTGAAAACTTGAAAGACTGAAATTGATTGGTAAGCATGACATACGATTTTCTCTCCAATCTCCACGCTGGGAAATGCTGGTTGAGCCTACTCTCGATGGGACAGAAAAGGCGTGGGATCCTGCAACACTGACCTCACAAAGGCCACCACAGGATAGAATTTAGGGAATTCTGTTCTTTTTAAAATTTACTCAGAAATAATTTCAAGCTTACAGAAAAGTCGCAAAAATAATAACAGTATCAAATAAATAAAATAAAAATAAAAAGAGCATAATCAATACACAGATTCATCTGTGGCTACCTCGTCGCCCCTCCTGCTTCATTTAGCATTTGCTTAGTCACAGAATCCATCTGGCCATAGGTATGTATATATTCATCCATTCAGACAGATACAGAACTTTGTTCTATTCATATGCGAGTAAGTTGCATATATCACACCCTTACCCCTAAGTACTGTAGTGTGCGGAACAAAAAGAATATTCTCTTACACAACCACAGTTTAACTAACAATTTTAGGAATTTTAACATTGGTTCATGCTTTTATTTATTCTACTCTTAGTATTGGTTCATACTTTTACTTATTCTACTCTTAGTATTCTAATTTTGTCAATTAATCTAATAATGTCCTTTACAACATTTTTTTCCTCTCCATACCCATCTGCCATCAGGTATAGCGTTTTCTTGATATGTCTTTTCAGTTTGCTTAAATCTGAAAATATTTCTACATACCTTTTTTGGCCTTTTATAACATTGACATTTTAAAATAATACAATCTTTTCTCTTCTTAAATAAAATATTCCTCTTCCCTAATCCAGTTGATGATTCCTTGTGATTAAACCAGGTCATGCATCTCTGGCTAGACTATTCCACCCTGCTATGTCCTTCTCGGGGCAGGACATCTAGAGGCTACTCAAGTCCACTGCCCCTCACCGGCAATGTTACTTTTATTTACCTGGTCAAGACAGTGTCTAACTTCACCACTGTATGGTTACTATTTTTTTCCTCACAACTAATAGGCAATGTGTGAGGAGATGCTTTAAAATCATGCATTTTAACTTTTTCACTTAATAACATCTCCTAGAAGTCATTCCATATCAGGTAATAGAGATCATCCTTGCTCGGTTTTACCGCTGGGTGGTGTTCCACTGTGTATATGTATCGTAGGAACTCTGTTCTTTATTTTTTTTGCTAAGGTAACTCCCCAACATCTCTTTGGACCAAAAGCTAGGGCCATCTCCCTGATCTTAACAAGAGGCTGCAAACTGGGTTCCGGTCAAGATGGAGTCTGCATTCCCAGTGAGTGTAAGCAACGCCCCCGGGCAGAATGCATGGAGAACTCTGAAGCGAAAATGGTCATGGGCAGATTGGCGAAGAAAACCAGAACTTGTGGTACCAGCAGATCAGTGATAAGCTCCCCCGTTTGTTCCCGTTGGTGCCCACTGGCCGAGACTCAAAGGCAGCCCGAAGCCCAGAACTTTGCACCAAGTGTGGACAGAAGGAGCTCAAAGAGAAGTCCTCTACTTCTGTTTCAAGGAACACCAAAGAGGAACACATGGGTAAGAGAAAGTGGGGGATATTGTCTTCTTCGTTTTCCATTCTCTCCCACCCCAGCCCTCAGGCAATACCAGGTGATGACTGACAACAACAGAGGCGGGGCTGGCACCCTTTTCTCTTGACCAGAGGAGCTTTGGTCCCAAGAGTGTGAGGAAACTTTCAACCCACTGCCTTTCTCTCGATCTCCTGGCCCTTCGACCTGGAAGCAAACACATTCGAGGAAAGTATGCAGCAGTATGGGGAATCTAAAGCCCCAGGTTTTCAGCCAGAAGACCAAGAAGGGGAACATGGGAATTCCTAGGGGCAAAAAGTGTCAGGAAGATTGCAGATAGGAGCGAGCTCACGAAAACAATCCCATAGCTTTTGGCTTTTGACTCAGAGGAAACAAAGGTGCAAGTGTCTTCATTTGTCCCAAATCCAGGTTCATCTGAGACCAGCCACCTCCAAAATGCCCTCTAAGTTCAACTCCAAGGAGATCAAAGTCATATACCTGAGGTGCATGGGTGGAGCCATCCGTGCCACATCAGCCCCCTGGATCTGTCCCCGAAAAATGTCGGTGATGACACCGCCAAGGCAACTGGTCACCAGAAGGGTCTAAGGATTACAGTGAAACTGACATTCAGAACAGACAGACTCAGATTGAAGTGGTACCTCTGCCTCTGCCCTGATTGTCCTTAAGGAACCACCAAGAGATAGAAAGAAGCAGAAAAACATTAAGTGCAGTGGAAATATCACTTTTGATGAGACTGTCAACATTGCTTGACAGATGCACACCAAGATTTAGCCACTAAAGCCATTTAGTTTTCTCCAGATTCCATCTCTGGAACCACTAAAGAGATCCTGGAGACTGCCCACTCTATGGGCTGTGATGGTGATAGCCACCACACTCATGACATCATAGATGACATCATAGTGGGGCAGTGGAGTGCTGGTTAGTTAGGACTACAAAGGAAAATATTTCAATAAAGGATCTTTTGACAACCAAAAAAAAAAAATTGATCCCATAAAGTGTGTCATGAGCTTCTGGGCTCATACCCCACTGCACATGGATGATTTAGCCCTAAATGGTACTACTAAAGACTTTGAGAACTGATCTGAATAGTGATCACTGCTTGGTCCCTGCCTGGCCACTGTGTAACACACATATAGAGAGAGCAATGACGTTGCAAGCACTTTAAACACTGAGGCACAGCCCACAGAAGGTAGGCAGGAACTGGTGGTGTGCCACACTGGGTCAGTTTTCTGCTTAGAAAAAAAAGTCAATATTTTCCATAGGATTTAAACAAGACCCAGAATCATAATATTCACAATACCTATATATAACTCAAAATTACTTGACATACCAAGAACAAAGAAAATATCAGTGTCTCACAAGGGAGAAGACAAGACAATATGCCAACTCTGAGCTGTCACAGATTTTGAAATAACTAGGCAAACACTTTAAAGCAGTTATTATAACAGGGCTCCAAGAAGGGACTACTTTTGTAAGGTATGTAAAGATAGACAGTCTCAGTAGAGAAATAGAAATCATTTAAAAAAATGAAAATTTCGGAACTGAAAAGCAAAATAACAAATAGATTACTGAATGCACCCAGACACATCATAACCAAACTTCTAAAACCTAAAGCTAAGGAAAAGATCTTGAAGAAGCCAGAGAAGAACAACAGAGAGCATATGAAAGTATTAAAATGAGTGTGGATTTCTCAAGCTAGGTCAGAGGCAATGGAACAAAACTTTTAAGCTCTGAAAAAAAATTATTATCTGGGATTGTATTCAGCAAAAATATCCTTCAGGAATGAGGGCAAAATTAAGATAAGACATTCTCGGATGGAGAAGAATTAAGAGATTTATGGCCAACAGACCTGCCCAGAAAGTTAAAGAAAATTCCTCAGATCAAAGGCAAATGATATAAAGTTGGAACCTCAGGAATCAAGGAAGAGAAACAGAAATAAATACCTGGATAAATATGATCGACTACTTGTCTCCTATTCAGTTCTTTAGAATATGTTTGACAGTTGCCGGCAGAAATTTTAACATTGTCCGACAGTGTTTTCTTTTTTTTTTTTTTTTAAGTTTTTATTTATTTCCAGTTAGTTAATAGTGTTATATTAGTTTCAGGTGTATAGTATAGTCATTCAACATTTCCATACCTCCCCTGGGGCTCTTCACAAGTGCAATCCCCATCACCTATTCCATCCATCCCCCAACCCATCTCCCTTCTGGTAAACCTTAGTCTGTTTTCTATAGTTAAGGTTGTTTCTTGATTTCTTTGCTCCCCCTCTTCCCTTTACTTAAATT
The DNA here is from genome assembly GCA_004023965.1 of Spilogale gracilis. Classification (NCBI taxonomy): domain Eukaryota; kingdom Metazoa; phylum Chordata; class Mammalia; order Carnivora; family Mephitidae; genus Spilogale; species Spilogale gracilis. The sequence continues at coordinate 28,220 of PITA01011219.1, read as the reverse complement.
CCACATAAGAGTGAAATCATGTGGTATTTGTCTTTCTCTTATTTTACTTAGCATAACACTCTTTATCTCCATCCACATCATTGTAAATGGTAAGATTTCATTCTTTTTATGGTTAAGCAATATTCCATTACCTATCCATCAGTCAATCGATAGATAGAGAGAGAGATAGATATCACATCCATCAATTGATGAACACTTGGGCTGCTTCTGTATCTTCTACTGTAAAATATGCTGCTATAAACATAGGGGTGCATATACCCCCTTGACTTAGTGTTCTTATATTCTTTGGGAGATATCCAGTAGTGGGATTACTGGAGCATAACTATTTTTAAACTTTTGAGGGACCTCCATACTGTTTTCCACACTGGTTACAGCACTTGGTATTCCTACCAACAAAACACAAGTATTTCTTTTTCTCCACACCCTCACCAATACCTGTTGTCTCTTGTGTTGTTGATTTTAGCCATTCTGACAGGTGTGATGTGATGTTTCATTAAAGTTTTGATCTGTGTTTCCCTGGTGAGTGATGCTGAGAATCTTTCCATGTGTTTGCTGGACATCTGGGTGTGTTCTTTGGAGAAATGTCTGTTCATTTCTTCTGCCCAAGTTGGATTTTTTGGGTTTTGAGTGCTGAGTTTAATAAGTTTTTTATATATTGTGGATACTAATATATCCATATGTCATTTGCAAATATTTTCTCTCATTCTGTAGGTTGCCTTTTAGTTTTGTTGATTGTTTCCTTCACTGTGCAGAAACTTTTTATCTCGATGAAGTCCCAATAGTTTATTTTTGCTGTTGTTTCCCTTGCCTCGGGAAACAGAAAGAAGTTGCTGTGGTAGATAGTCTGACAGTGTTTTCAGTGTATGGGTTGTTGGGTTTTTTTTTTTTAATTTATTTGAGAGAGGGGGAGAGATTGAGCACAAGCAGGAGGAGGGGGAGAGGCAGATGGAGAGGGAAAAGCAGACTCCTCCCCACTGAGCAGGGAGCCCAATGTGGGACTCGATCCCAGGACCCTGAGATCAAGATGTGAGCCAAAGGCAGACACTTAACCTGAGTCCCCAGGCGCTCCATTCTCAGTGTATGTTAATGTCATACAGACAGGACCATTTCCCCCGATGGTAGACATAGGAACTATATGGTAATAAGGTTCTTATGTTCCACTGGAAATGATAATATATTAAGTAATCTGTTAAAATTTAAGTATGTATATTGTAACCTTTAGAGCAGCTACTAAAAAAAAAACATATAAGTGGGTGTGGCTAAAAACTCAAGATAAATTAAAATGGGATATTAAGAATATTCAAATAATTCAAAAAGAAGGAAAGGAGAAATGAAGGTACAAAATAAATAATAAAATAGTGACCTAAATCCAAACACACCAATATTTACATTAAATACAATGGTCTGTATTGTATAATTTTGCCTCATAGATCTTCCCCTTGTGCTTAAAGAAAGCATATTCTCATTTTTAAAAAAGATGTCTTCCTCTTGGGAAAATAAAAGTCGAAAAATTTCTTGGAAGAATCATTTCCTATTTTAGCTCCTACATGTAACTTTAAGCAGAAAGCACATCCTATATTTCTTATAAATAATCCCAAAATACTTAGTAGGAGTTCATTTCCAATCCATTACGTTGAATGTGAATTATCCCTTGATCAAAAGTGGTTTTATTTAACCATTCCTTTAACTTGGTGGAAAATATAAAATCTTTAATCAACTAATTGAATTTATAGACAAAGACTATGCAACATGATTTTGTGTTTACACTGATACCTCTAGGGGGCTATAAAAAGCCATTCCTCCCCTCCCACCTCCTTTGCAGGTAGACAACTACAGATACTCAGCCATTCATTTGTTTCTTTTTTGCCCATTTGAACGAACTTTTGGCTTCCTCCACCAGCTGAGGCCATCAGCTGCCAGCCATGCCTATTTAGGACACTCATGACCCCCCTTGCACTGGCACATGGCTCCTTCACCACTAGAGAGGATAGGTAACACCCCTCAGCAGAGGACAAACCGACTTAGCCTGGGGTCCTTTCCTCATTCTAAGATTGATTATTTATTCACATGCCCAGTCATTCAAAATGAAATCGAATTTGAGATGGCTTATAGAGAAGCATATACCACAATAAGGCAGAAATTAAAATAAATCAGGAAATTGAATAAAGGGAAAATAAAGATGAAAAATAAAGCCAAGCAAGACGAGGTGAAGTTGGTACATAAAGGTATCTAACCGTCTTTTTCACTGGTAATAAACGGACTGCCAGTTTCTCTCTGATGTCACTAGAGAGCAGAGCAGAAAGGAGAGCATGACCTGTTTGCAGTTTCCTCAAGGGAGGAACAAACCGCGGCTTAGAAGGTACATATCTTTTAAACACGAGAGAAACTTCTCCCCATAGCCTTATGTAGAGTAGTAGAAATGCCCTCAATACTCCTGTAATGAATAAAATGGCAAGTTAACATTTCACTGAAGGGCAAGTAGAAAGGAAACAATTCTACAAAGGACAAAAACATCCTGAGTTTTGGTTTTCCACTAGCCTGATTGAATTCAAGGATGACATTTAGACTGAAGCCAGCTTATCAAATTTTTCCACAGAAGGACCTCTAACACCAGAGAGCCTCCCTAAAACACCTGGGGGTACAGCCCAAGGCAGTCCACCACATAAATGGATCTTTGCCATCTCATTATTTACTTCCAAAAAATCATGCGAATTTTTTATTTACTTCATGTAAAATAACGTTTTAAAGTGCTTGTTACTGGGGGTGCCAGGATGTAGGGAGAGCTTCCTAACTCCTTCAGTAATTAAGATGCTGTTGCATTAAGTGTGTCTATTTTTGGAAAATTAACTGCATTGAAAAAAAGCTGACACTGAGTTCAATCTCCATATTCTTCCTCCTTGTTAGTGTCATAATGTTTCCAGAACCCAAACTCACATAAATAGGTGAACACAAATGCCAACCACTGGTTCCTCGCTTTATGAGCTCTGTTGGTAGAAATTTAGGGCAGCATTCAGGAGGCCCCACGGAGGCAGGTGGCGCTACCACATGATTCTGGAGGACAGCTATGGTGGCGTCTGCGCTCTTCCTGAGAGTTCAGGTCTCCACAATCAGGCCTCTGTTCTAGGACACTATCGCAGAGCTTTCATACTCAAGAAAACTCGCAGGAGCGCCTGGGTGGCTCAGTCGGTTAAGCATCTGCCGTTGGCTCTGCTCATGATAACAGGGTCCTGGCATCAAGCCCCGCATTGGGCTCCCCACTCAGCAGAGAGTCTGCTTCTCCCACTGCCCCTCACCCCACTCATGTTCTCTCTCACTCTCTCTCTAAAATAAATAAATAAAATCTTAAAAAAAAAAAAAGAAAGTAAACTCATTGGTTGTCTTCTTTCCTTCTTTGCTGCTGATGTGGTAATTTTCATACCATGTAAATAAAGTAGAATATTTCTAGAAAAGATGGTAATATGCATACAAGTCTTTTTTTTTTTTTAAGATTTTATTTATTTGACAGAGAGAAACATAGCCAGAGAGGGAACACAAGCAGGGGGAGTGAGAGAGGGAGAAGCAGGCTTCCCACCTAGCAGGGAGCCCGATGTGGGACTCGATCCCGGGTCTCCGGGATCATGACCTGAGCCGAAGGCAGTTGCTTAACCAACTGAGCCACCCAGGCGCCCCGCACACAAGTCTTTTAAAAAAAAATGTCTCTGAGGAGCACCTGAGTGGCTCCGTATTTTTAAGCATCTGACTCTTGCTGTCGGCTCAGGTCATGATCTTAGGTCCTGGGATCAAGCCCCACATCAGGCTCTGTGCTGAGCAGGGATTCAGCTTTAGGATTCTCTCTCTCCTTCTCCCTCTCCCTCTGCCCCCACCACAAGCTTGCTCTCTCTCAAATAAATAAATCTACCCAATAAAGGCTGAAATGAGAAGGAAGCAAAATTAATGAAGAAAACTGTCTACTCTAAAAAAAATGTAAAAAAAACTGTGAAAAAAAATTTGAATAAGGACACCAAAAGACTTGACTCAGCCAAAACAAAGCAAAACAAAAACAGTAAGCCGGTGTGGCAATGGAAAAAAGTGAATCTTCACTTTCATACCTAATTTTCTGTTTGTAATTTTGTAATATTTCTTTAAAGAGGACCACCATCATTCCAAGATGATGGCAGCAACTGAGCCGGAAAAGGCTATTTCATCTCCACGGAATGAACACAAGAAAGAGGACAGAACACCTGGACTGGACACTGTCAGGTTTCACACACTAGCAGCCTTTCTAGCAATGGTGTCCACAGACACAACAGCCAGTCATGGGGAGGAGCCGTGGCAGCGCTCTGCCCTGACTGTGCCTCCTGCCAAACCCTCCAGCTCTCCTCAATCGGTTGAGCTCCCTTTCTTCCAATAAATCCCCATTTTGCTAAAGCCAGCCCCAATTGGCTTCTCGCTGTCGCTACCAAGAGCTGATACAACAGGCATGACCCTTTTGCATTTAATGACTTTGAAATATATAAAATAGAAACTTTCACAAATTGTAAAATAAAAGGATAAATCCACAAAGATTGCATGGACTTTAAGAGATCGTTCTCAGAAACTGAAAGATCAAACAGATGCTTTAAAAAACTGAAATGGAAAGATTTAGAGCTTGTGTTAATTTAAGCAATTAGAATTAAATAAGAGTTCAAAATCAGTTCCTCGCTCTCACTAGCTACATTTTAAATTATTCAATACCAAATCTATGTCTAATGGTTGCTGTATTGCACAGGGTGGATTATATAACATTTCCTTCATCACAGAAAGTTTCTGCTGAACAGAGTTGGTGTAAAGAAAATGTGATAAACATGTCCACGCACCAGGGAATACTACTCATCCATTAAAAGGAAAGAAATCCAGGGGAGCCTGGGCGGCTCAGTTGGTTGAGCGACTGCCTTCGGCTCAGGTCATGATCCCGGAGACCCGGGATCGAGTCCCGCATCGGGCTTCCTGCTCGGTGGGAGACCTGCTTCTCCCTCTCTCACTCCCCCTGCTTGTGTTCCCTCTCTGGCTGTGCTTCTCCCTGTCAAATAAATAAAATCTTTAAAAAAAAAAAAAAGAAAGAAAGAAAGAAAGAAATCCTGCCCATTTGCTACAAGGATGAACCAGGAAGACATTATACTAAATGAAATAATCTGGACGGATACACACACACACACACACACACACACACACACACACACACACACACACACACAGAAACCCCAAATACTATACCACCTCACTTACATGTGGAATCTAAAATAGCCAATTTCACAGATGTGGAGTGTGGAATGGTAGTTGCCAGGGACTTGGGGTAGAGGGAATGCTGATGGCTGTCAAAGGTTACAAACTTTCGGGCGCCTGGGTGGCTCAGGGGGTTAAAGCCTCTGCCTTCGGCTCAGGTCATGATCTCAGGGTCCTGGGATTGAGGCCCACATGGGGCTCTCTGCTCGGCAGGGAGCCTGCTTCCTCCTCTCTCTGCCTGCCTCTCTGCCCACTTGTGATCTCTCTCTGTGAAATAAATAAAATGGTTTTTTTTAAAAAAAAAAAGGTTACAAACTTTCAGTTTTAAGATGGATAAGTTCTGAAAATGCGTAGCATGCTGACTATAGTTAACAACACTGTATTGTGTACTTGAAATTTGCTTTAGTGTTCTCACCACACACATGTGCGCGCGTGTGCACACACATGCACACAAAGGTAACTACGTGGAGTTATGGATGTGTTAATTAGCTCAACTCTGGTATTCATTTCCCAATGTATACCTTAAACAGAGAAAATTTTTGTCAGTCAACTTCAGGAAAACTGGAAAAAAATGTATCTTCACTTTCATACCTAATTTTGTGTTTGTAATTTTGTAATATTTCTTTAAAGAGGACCACCAAATTTGTATAAGATTTAGACCCCTCTTATTGGTCTCATCGATAAGCTGTGAAAAAAACAGTGATACCATGATGTCCTCCGTCATTCAACAGCTTAGTAGTTATGAGCATAGGTTTCAGGACCACATATCTGGGTGCATATTCTGGTTCTGCCACTTCTAACTGCATGCTGTAGGCACAACATTAAATTGCTGTTTTTCCTAACCTGTAAAACTGGAATACAATAGTGCCCGCCATTTGTAAAGAAAATATGATAAACACGTGCACGCACCGGGGAATACGGCTTATTATGCAGATGCTATAAAATAATGCCTCAAATGCAGCCAGGATACTAGGCATTGTACACAGTATGCAGAGAATGAATAGCAGCTCTTACTATTTTATGGTGTTTGGGGAGTGAAAATTCTTTCAGAAAATGCTGGTGAAAAAAGACATTTTCAGGGAAATCTTGTAGACCTCTTACATATATACTTCAGGTACAAGAGAAGTATTTTAGGTGAAGTCTAAGATGCAAGAAATAATGAAGAGCAATGAAAATGTGAATGTGTGAGTTAATTCTATATGAGCATTTACTGTATAAAATGATAATGGTAATGTCTTGCAGAGCTAAAAGATGAATAGAATTAAAATGCATATCAACAATAGCTAATAAATCACAACTATAAATATAGTTAAACTATTCTAAAGCCCTCCAAAAAGAGGTTCAAGTATTGATTGCATACGTAACTTGATAAGTTAAGTATGCATGTTTTACTTTTTAGGATAGCCACCAAAGAAAAGAAAAGAAAAGAAAAGAAAAAAAAGGAAAAGAAAAGAAAAAAAAGGAAAGGAAAGGAAAGGAAAGGAAAGGAAAGGAAAGGAAAGGAAAGGAAAGGAAAAGAAAAGAAACAGGGCTTATAACTTCTAAATCAGTAGAGAGAGGGAAATGGAATGATAAAAAAAATACTCAGCCAATCCAAAAGATGGCATTAAAGTATCAAATAAAGAACAAGTAGGACAAGGAAAATCCACAAATGAGGTAGTAGATTTAAACCAAAATATACTCATAATTGCATTAAATGTAAATGGACAGAATGGTCCAGTTAAAAGACAAAGATCATTAGAATGGTTCTTAAAATCCTACTTTTTAGAATTTACACTATCAGTCAAAATAATGCTGATGGAATTGATTCTAGAGTACAAGGATCACTCACAATGATAAATTTATAAATGGTAAGATGTGTATGTATTAAATACTATACTCAAAATGTGTAGACTAAAAACTGACAGTACTAAAAGGAGAAACAGACAAATCCACAATCTAAGTGAGATATTTTAACACAGCTCTCTAAGTAACTGGAAGAATAAACCCACAAATATCCATAACTACATCGGAGGGTTGGCTAACATGACACAATGAACACATGTGGAACACTGCACCAACAGCTACAAAATAACCATCCTTTACAAGCCACATGGATCATTTTCAAAAATTGACTTTAATATGCCAGAACTGGGCACTTATGCATACATTATCTCCTGTGATAGTCATAAAATAGAAATAATCATCTAGGCTGGAAATGTTCCATTTGCCCTTCCAGACTCACTCTGCCCCATTCTCTGTCATGCTCTATGTCCTCTGAAGTTGACAAATACTGGGTGCATTCACAGATGCCCTTCTCCTCTAGCTTCTGGTTGAGTCCACCCAGAGGCAAGAGCAGAGACTGTTGGGTGAAAGGAGGGTAGAATCAGTATGTTTACTGTCCCCGCCCCCTCCCTGTGGGGTTGCTGAGGATGGCTGCTCCATCTTCCCTGCCAATGGCTGCTCCTGTCAGACTGTACTCTTTAGACAGCTGCCCTCTCCAAGCCCAGTACCCATTTCTCCCCTTGATGCCTCTCAGGTATAGGGGTGGTAATGCCCTTGCTGTTCTTAGTGGGTCTTTCTGAACCCTGCCCACAACTTTCCAACAGTCCTTTCACTAAATTCTCTTCAAATAACCCAGGTAGGTTGTGCCATCTGTTTCCTGCAAGAACCCTGGCTGAGTATTAGCATCCCTGTCTGCCTTTAAGAAAATGTAAGCTCAGGGAGGTCAGCAACTCACACAAGGTCACAAGCCATATCTCCCCTCTAGCTATAGAAATAAGGCCAATTTCATCCCTAGCTCCCAATATTTAGACAATATGTTAATATGTCAACTACATAATTTTTGAATGCAAGTTATAACATGGTCTTTTTTAGTTTCTTAAATGTTAGGGACACTGTGTCTTCCATTTAAAAGCGTGTTTATTCAGTTATTTATTCATTAATTTCTGGTGCTTGGTGCCTTTTAGAGGAAGTTGTTCAATAGAGTAAAGATGACCTCTGGATTTCATACCCCCATGATATTTTGTCTCCCTACTTTGCTATTTTTCAGATCGACATGAGGTTATTTCCAAAGAAATATTGGAGCTGGACCCATGGGAAAACCAGTGGAATGTTGTAGCCATCAATGTCCTCATGCATGACAGTTATGATGTCTGCCTGGTGGCCAGGATGAACCCCCGAGACCTCATCCCCCCGCCTTCAGATCTAGTGGAAGAAGGCCATGAGCACTGAGGTCAGTATGTGCTGTAGGAACTCCTGCTGTGTCTGCACAGGAGACATTAGGAACCGAGAGAGCCCAGAGGCACCAGCCAGTCCCCCTGGACGTGTGTATCACATGCGTAGTGGCCCATGTGCAAAGCAGTGTGTGCTGGATGCTGGGAGAGGGAGTGTGCAGAGTCTGTACTTGGGGACCTCCAATTGGCTAGGATGGTCAAGACATTACGAGGTCAAATGTGGCCACAGCACAGGAGGAACAAAGGGTGAGTGCCATAGGAATCAAGGGATACAGGCATCTCACACTGCTGGGGACTCAAGAACAGCATGGCCAAGGAGCTGACCTCTTACTGGGGCCTCAGATGGTGAAGCAGCAATGCCATGGATGCAGCTCATGGGGACATCACAGAAACAGCTGGGCCACAGCCCAAAGCGGGGTCAGATTACCTAGGCCAAAGGCTCTGCTACTAAGGCTGGAAAAGGAGATTGTAGGTAAGTGACCAACACCTGGAGAAACAAGGACTTTGACCTGGTCTCTGAGCAGGGGAATCATCTCAACATCTTGTGATGTTAAAGGAAGACTTCTCCCTGCACCCTGCTCATTTCAGTCTTTCAGAGACTTTCTATTCTTGTGTGCAACACTCTTATACTGCAGCAACATTGCTCAAAACGGGGCTAGTGGTGGGCCACAGGTTCCTAATAGCCCAGGTACTCAAGCCTGGCCACAGTGAGCAGAGAAACTCTACCCTCAGCCAGATCTGTGTCGGGGACAGACATGGGGAGCTCCGCTGCCCTGGCCTACTCTGGCAGTGTCCTCGACTAGACTTACATCCCTCCGGCACGTGTGACCTTGTGCAGGTTGGCCCTGACCAGGTGCTGGAGTGGAGGAGAGAGGAAGCACATCCCTTTGGCTGTGGGCTACCTGCCCTCTTACCTGGCCTTTACAGTATCGTCCCCAAGACTGCCAATAGGGTTGGAGCCACCTGTTCCAGCCCACAGTTGAGCCTGATCAGAAAACAGCCAGTCCCAGAACATACTTTAGGGGTGACATTTAAATGACACATGGGGAATCCATTTATTTGTCTAGTCATCCATACTTCTGGAAGCACAGTCGATTCAAAGAGTGCATTTTGGTAGCTGTCCCTCGATAACTGCTCCAGGGTTTCCCATTGCACACGGCTCTTTTTTAAAACAGGAGTGGTCAGTAAATTCCCTAGAACTTTCCCAGAGGGAAATAATGCTAGATTGAGACAGGTCTCATCTGGTGCTGAGCTGTGTGACCACGATGACCGTCAGCTTGTGTTCCCACGTTCCAGCTGCCAAACCAGGCAAAAGAGGCAGGTGATGGGGGTCCACGTAGACCCTGCGCAGGTTGTCCCCAAGTAGGCCAGCCTTTAGGAGGGCTGGGGCCACGCCTGTCACTTTTTAGTGGCGCCACTTGGAACCTGCATTGAGCAAAGTGTACTTTTTAGGCAGTCATGCACGCATCCATTCCTTAGTGTTTATATAGAGAGTTTTGAAAACACTTCCTCCATGAGTTAACATGAGCTGATGCTTCTCCCTGGCAGAGGCTCCTAATCCGTGTGTGGCTGGGCAGGGCGGGAATCTTGCTGCTCCTCTAAGTGGGCTGATCCGGCTGGATCCGGCTGATCCGGCTGGTGGTCGCAGAGAGCCCCCACAGCTCTATTTCCCCAACTTCCTCTTAGCAGAACTGCTGTGCCCACTCTACCCACGAGCACGTACTAGAATGTACCCTTCCCTCCATCCAGGAGGCCTTTGTCAGTGTATCATACATCTTGTCGATGCATTGTGTTCGAGATCTAGGCTGTCGTGCCAGCCTTGCTACTTCGCTAGCTGTGTGATCTCTTGGGCAAGACAACCTCTCCAAAGCCTTATTTTCCCTATATGCAGAAAGGGGAGAAAAATTCTTTTTAGGGTTGGTATGAGGACTGAGTGAGGAAGTGCTGAGCCAACTGCCCATCAGATACTGAAATAATAAGCAGCCTTTAGCTGCCATTCTTCCTAGAACCGTTATCATTGTAATCCACACTTCACAAAGCACAGCAGCCACACCAACCCAGTGCTTGAGTGGACTCTCGGGGGTGGGAGAGGAGCTGTGCACTGGGTGTAAGATGGTTCTTGTTTCCCAGACTCAGCCACTCAGCTCCTCCAAGGTGGTGGGCAGATAAATAAGCGAGGCTTCACTTTTAGTATCTAATTGAAGCCCTGAGTCTTCTTGTCTGATTTTCACATTTGTAGTTAAACACAAGACACCTCTACCCTCCTGTTGTCAGAGATTGTCAGAGATTCCACTTTGAATTCCTACCGCTCCTGCAACTCTTTGCTAGTTCTGATCTTCGTGAGGTAGGATTCTGGACACGGAGCTCAGAACACAGTAGGGAAATGATCTGGATGCCGGGGCTGGCAGAAGATGGTGGCCATCAGCACATCCGGGTCATGCTTGCGCCCACAAGAAAGTGCCACTGTTCTCACTGATTGACTTTATAATGAGCAGACATTTCCAGTTGGAACGTGCAGAATTAAAGTTTACTAATGAAAGATTTCTTTTGTTGTCCTTCATATTGCAATTCAATGTCATTTCTCTTGAAGAAGGGGTTCCTGTGCCCAGGAAGTACTGAGCATCCCAGGCAGTGTAAGGAGGGCTGATGCGCCAGAAAATCATGGGAGCAAGCAAGTTCCAGAGGCCAGGGCATGTGAGGTGGGGGAAGGGGGACAGGAGGTGGCCCCATTGCCGGGACAGTTGAAGCACTGGAAGGTGTCAGGAAAAGGAGATAAGGCCAGTCACAAAAGACCTCAAATGCCACACCAAGGATTGGGTCTCTGCCTCGGCACCCGGGTTTCAGGCAAAGAGGTCTGACGGGAACAACCCTTCACCACAGAGTATGGACGGGCAGGGTAAGAGCAGACACGGGCACCAGTCCCTATCACTGAGGGGGACCTAACCTGGGAGCAGAAAGGTTAGAACAGCAAGTCCATTGTACAGAAATGGAGGGTATCTGGCTAATTCAGAGAGGAGAGAGATGCTGAGGGCTTTACCACAGGACAGTGGCCAGTCAGCCAAAAACAAACACCAGAAAATCTTCCAGGGGGTCATGCTCCTCCACCGGTGACCCTCGAGAGATGGCCACCACCCAGACAGCCCCAGCCATTCACATTAGGGGGCTGGGGGTCACCAAGACAGTAGAGAGGCTTGTAGGCAAGTCGCCCCGCTTCTTTGCCGAGCTAGCAGCCCCAGCCGGTGCCCATCCTTGTTTGCAGCCACAAGGAGGCAGTTCCAGCTCGTCAGGATATCCTGCATGAACGAACCGCGGAAGCCTCTCCTTGGACCATGGCTGGTGTAACAGGCCATATGGCACAATCTCTACCCAAGGAACATGGAGGAAAAGCGTGGCAGGGACTTTCGGAAGAGTTTTCTCAGTCAAGTCCTTTCAGGTCTGCGTGCCCCTGAGCTGCGGCCCTTGTCCTGCGGGGATGAGGAAGCAACGGAGACCACTTGGTCCGCAGAGGGAGACAAGATGGCGGCATGGGAAGACCCAAGCCCCAGATAGCACCCTGCAGCCACTAAATGACCCAGCCATGGGACTCTGTGCACCAGGCCACTTGTTACGATAAAGACTTCCAACTGGTCAGCCCTCCTTGAGTCACTTTCCATTTTCCAACCTTCTCCTGCCACAGCCACTTTTTTCTCAGGATGGCATTAGACACCCCTGCCAAAGGGGAGGACTCAGGCAGTCCTGGTCACTGGGATGCCTGGTGACAAAGTATCTTCATTCATTGCAGTGAGGTAAATCCTGCAGGGCGGGCTGATCGTTGCAGAGCCACCTCTCCCGCAATCTCACCCACCACCTGCCTCGGTGAATAGAATGTCACTGGACGCAGTCATGTTCCTCATGTGTGTCTCGCCCGTGGCTGCTTTCCCACAGCGACAGCAGAGCCCAGGGGTTGTCATGAGGACCTCTGGCCCGCAAAGCCTAGACTATTTACAATCTGGCCCTTTACAGCAAAGGCTTGCTAACTTCCAGCACATTCCGTTAAATTTTCTTGAAGAAAAATACTAAGGGAATATATAAATTTTAAAGAAAAATAAATGTCTATTCCTTTGTTCTTTACATCTAAATCACAGTTCTGTTCCATTCTGCTTTCACTCAACAATATAACTGAAAAAGAGTGTTCCATACACTTTCTTTTTACCAGCCGCATAGCGTGCCATCCTAGATTTGGCATAATTTCTCTAAAATCAGCAAGGGATGGGGACTTCAGCTGTTGCCTCCAGCTGTTATCTGAATAGCTGCTGTATTGCTATGAGCTCTGAAGGGGGTGGGATCTGACTTTCTGCTCTCTTGCTACGAAGTCTGGCACCAAATTCCAGGCTGGCCATGGTTTGAAAGGTAGGCTTTGCATGGCACACGAGTTTGCTGTGGAAGCCAGGAGCCTTAGAGACAGACGCAGGGGCCTGCCCAGCTGTGAGGCACATAATCTCAAGCCATGTCGTGGCATGTGGGCTTACTGAGGAACGTGACAGGTAGCAGCCAGGTTGGGGAGCAGAGGGGATTCAAGCAAAGGCTGGCCTGAGCTGCACGGAGAGGCTCAATAGGAAGGTGAACAGTCAGCACTGAGAGGAGAGCCTGACATGCAGCTGTGGTCACAGCCCGCTGTGGGAGAAGAGCAAGAGCGGGGGGGGGGGGGGGGGGGCGACGACGACGACGACGACACCCTCTCCTCTGGTGGTGGTGGCCCGGAATAATGCATAATAATGCGTGGTGAAAAAGGGCAAACAAAGCTTCTGGCACTACATCAAACCCGAGGCTCTTCACCCCCAAGGGCACTTCCTTTGGGTCAGAGGCATGATCTGAGGCCCAGCAGCCCCACCGAGGGCCTGTTTCTTTGCCTTGCAATGCTGGGGGTCCCCAGAGCCCCATTCTAAGGGGAGCGTGCCAACACTGAGTCTGCAGCCTCTGAGGGGCGGGCCCTGGGAGAGTGGACCAGGGAGAGGGCAAGGGCCAGAAATATCCCCATGGCACACATTCGACAGCACCCCAACCCGACAGCCACTCGCCTCTCTCCATCTGCACCTGGCACTACCAGGAAGGATATCCTGGATAAAGCAGGAGGCCCTTTGCCACAGGGATGTTGCTCAGAGGTGGATCACAAAACTCCTGCAGTCGGAGAAACTGGTCTTTCTCACTCTCCCGAGCCATGATGCAGGACCCTGCCCTCAATGAGTTCACGTGCTGGAGGAGGGACCGACACAAACATGGTGACGTGACATCTTATGAGAAGTTAGGGTCTACACCCACAAGAGGAAAAGCACCGTGTAATTCAGGCTATCCCTGCATTTTTTTCTCTCGCTCCCAGAACAAACAACCACAAATGTAGTGGCTCATTACCATACAAAGCTATGATCTCATGCTTCAGTAATCTAGAAGTCTGAAATGGATGTCAGTGAGCTGAAATCAGGGTGTCCCAGGACTATGCTCCTCTCAGAGGTGAGGTTCTAGGGTCAAATCCATGTCCTTGCCTTTTTCAGTCTCCAGAGGCCACTGGCATGCATGACTTCCCTTCCCCTATTTTCAAAACCAAGGATCACATCTGTTCTGCCCGCCCCGCTCACCTCCTCTCTCTCCCACTTCTGATCTCTCCCCATTTCTGATGGTATCCAGGTATCCAGGATCATTTTCCTATCTTAAGGTCAACTGGCCAGCAGTTTAATTCCCCTTGGCCATGAAACATTTGATATGCAAGTTGGGGGAACCATTATTCTGCCTACCGTACTAAGCGAATGCCTAACTTACCCATAGAGTACATCTGTGCACAACCTGTACAGGACTTCACAGGCACACCAAAGGTTGGGGGCCTCCGGGGTAACAAGGCAAGTATAAATGCAGATGTGTGGCCATGAGAGCTGTGGTCTTAGAGACCTCCATGACATCCTTATGGGGTTGGGTGTGGGAGGGGGAGCACCGTGAGAAGGAAAGACCCTCCTTGCCTGTAGGATTATGTCCACTCTGCTTTAACATGAAGCCTCTGACACAAGCCATAAACCTCGAAGAAGTATAGTAACCACTGAACACAAGCCATAACCTAAGTTAAATGGTTCTCTAGGACAAGGAAAGTGACCCAAACTGCTGGGGGAAGCCCAGGGAAGAGGACTCTTGGTTTTAGGGGATGCTGGGGGCTCATAGGCCAGGAGACTTCAGGCTTGGGTTTGCTGGATAGACAAAGAAGAAGGGTGTTCTAGGCTCAGGAGAAGCCCAGGCAAAAGCCACAGCATGGGAAAGGGCCTGGTGTGTTTTGGATACATAAAGGAGCTCTATGCCAGCAGTATGTGGCCTGGTGGCTGGAGAAGCAGACTGGGCCAGACTGGGAAGGACCCTGGGTGCGGATGCATGGAAGCCATCATGGGATTTTATGAAGATCACTTTGATGGCCATACCTCCAGATGTACAGGAATGGGCCACCTGATAGAAGGCTGTTGGCAGAGTCCAGGCAAGAGGACAAACAAGGATGGAACAGTGAGAATGAGGGGACAGACCCCCACATTGTTCAAGGATTGACTGCACAGTGTAAATGAGTAGAAATTTAATTACAGTGTACCGCTTGGGTCTGAAGTGAATGACTTTTTTTTTAAAGATTTTATTTATTTATTTGAGAGAGAGAGAGAATGAGAAGGGAGAAGGTCAGAGGGAAAAGCAGATTCCCTGCAGAGCTGGGAGCCTGATGCAGGATTTGATCCTGGAACTCCAGGATAATGACCTGAGCCAAAGGCAGTTGCTTTACCAACTGAGCCACCCAGGCACCCAGAAGTGAATGATTTTTTAAAAGACAATTGACTGTTTCAAGAAATGGGCAAAAGACATGAACAGACATTTTTTCAAAGAAGACATGCTAATGGCCAACAGATGCATGAAAAAAATGCTCAATATCACTTGGCATCAGGGAAATACAAATCAAAACCACAGTGAGATACCACCCCACACCAGTCAGAATGTGGATGTGGCTAAAGGCTAAAATTAACAAGTTAGGAAACAGCAAATGTTGGTGAGGATGCAGAGAGAAGGGAACCCTTCTACACTGTTGGTGGGAGTGCAAGCTGGTACAGCCACTCTGGAAAACAGTATGGCGGTTCCTCAAGGAGTTACAAATAGAGCTAACTTACGACCCAGCAAGTGCACTATTAGGTATTTATATAAAGAATACAAAATTACTGATTCTAAGGCGCATGCCCCCCAGTGTCTATAGCAGCAATGTCCACAATAGTGAAACTGTAGAAAGAGCCCAGAAGTCCATCGACAGAGGAATGGATAAAGAAGTGGTGGTATATAAATACAATGAAATACTACTCAGCCATCCAAAAGAATGAAATCCTGTCATTTGCAACAATGTGTATGGAACTAGATAGTAGTATGCTAAACAAAATAAGTCAGAGAAATACCATTATCATATAATCTCACTCCTATGTGGAACTTAAGAAACAAAACAGATGAACACAGGGGAAAGGAAGGAAAAGTAAGATGAAATCATAAAGGGAGATAAACTATAAGAGACTCTTGATTAGAGGGATCAAGCTGACAGTTGCTAGAGGAAGGAGGAGGGAAGACGGAGTAACTGGGGGATGGGCATTAAGGAGGGCACTTGATGGAGTGAGCACTGGGTGTTCTCTGCAACTGATGAATCACTAAACTCTTCCTCTGAAATGAAACAAAATAAAAAAATAAATAATAAATATAATAAAAGACAATTGACTAAAGTAAAACTGATAACAGTTATTGTGGGATTTACGACATATGCAGAAGTAAATTATGTAAAAACAACAGAGCAAAGGAAAGGAACTGAGAAATAAAGGATATGCTGTTAGGAGGGTTTTGTTGCTGTATAGGAAGAGATATAATATTGTCTGAAAGTAGACTGCAGTAAGGTGACAGTACAGATTGTAAACCCTAGTGCAGCTGCAGCAAAATAAAATAGAAAAGCAAAGTTAACAACAGGATCATTAAAGGGAACACTAAAACAACTGCTACTGCAAAGGAGGCAGGAAAAGAAGGAAAAGGCACAAAGAACAGAAGACAAATGAAAAACAAAGAGCAAGATCGGAGATTAACCACAAACATGTGGATACCTACACTAGATATAAATAAGCTAGATACTCAAATAAAAATTCAGAGATTATCAGGCTGGATTAAAAAAAAAAAAAGCAAGACTTATCTTGAAATAGAAGACACTGGCAAACTCTAAAAAGATGTTATGAAGATCCTAAATGGTATTTCTGTCTCACTGAGATGCACATAAATCTTCTTTAAAAGCTCAATAAGCAGGGGTATCTGGGTGGCTCAGTTGGTTAAGCATCTGCCTTCGGATCGGGTCCTGCATCAGGTTCCCTGCTCGCCGGGGAGTCTGCTTCTCCCTCTGACCCTCTCCCGTCTTGTGCTCTCTTTCTCATTCTGTCTCTCTCTCTCTCTCTCAAATAAATAAATCTTTAAAAAATAAATAAATACAGCTCAATAAGGGAGCACCTGGCTGGCTCAGTCAGAAGAGCATGTGACTCTTGATCTCAGGGTCATGAGTTCGAGCCCCACACTAGGTGTAGGGATTACTAGAAAAGATAAGTAAATTAATATTTTAAAAAAATAAATAAAAGCTAAATAAGGTTCTTGACAGTTTTGCAACCGAGGACTGGCTTTTTTTTAGCCAAGTCTCCCTCTCTAAAATGTAAACATCCAGAAGGTTGGTGACTGTCTCCTCTCTTCCCAGGAGTTTAAAGCCAGGTCCCAAGATGCAACTGCCTGCTTGTCAGGGGATAGGCAGAATCTCACTTTTCCTTTGGATAAGGACAATTAGTGCGTGTGCGATGGGTCATGCCTGCAGGGCTATAGAAAAGGGTAAGCTTTACCATCTCTTTAGTAGGTCACCCAAGATGCACCTTGCAGTCTGCTTCAGTGCTTGTGCAATAGCAAAACTGTTTTCTTTCTCTTATCCCTTGGTGGAGAGGTTTTCTGGGTTGATAAGAGATTGTAATTATTCTCCCAATAGTATGTGTGTGTTTATACATGTATAGCACGGACTGTGCATGTGTAAATATGTATGTGGGTATGTATGCGGCAGCAGGGAATGGAGATATGTGGCAAGATTCCTAAGAATTTGGTACAGTGCACCCCTCCAGGACACTGGAACTGGATGGGGTAAGACACGGAAGGGGAAACCATATTTTTTTAATATGCTCTGTGTGGCAATTGAACTAAGCACATACTTTGTCTTTCAGAAAGATGTATAATTTCCCATCACTTCGTACTGTCTGCTGGAGTTTTTTCTCTATATGATTAATAGCAGTTACCCCAACCGCAGCTCCCTACAGCACCCTACAGCACCCTACGTGTCATTTAACCTCCAAAGAGTCTGCCAGCCCTGCCAGGTAGATGCTGCTGTTGTGTGCAGCATTTTAGAGAAAGAAAACCTGATGCTCGTCCAAGGTCACGGGGTTGGGGGCACATCAGACCCGGAATTCACATCCAGACCAGCCCCTGGGTGCCAACCACTGCCCGGTGTCCCTCCAACTCAGGGATCCCAGTGGGAGCGCCCACCGGTTGGTTTCTGGGGACCTACAGCCCTCCACCCTGCAGCCCTGGCTCTGTGCTGGGAGCCACCCAACCAGACTCTCACAGTCCGGGGTTTCAGCTCCCCCGGCTCCCCGGCGCCCAGGCCAGCCCGAGTCTCGCCTGCTGCGGTTGTGGGTCAGACAGGAGCCCGCTGCCAGGTGGGAGGTGAAACTCAGTGGAGTCAGGACTCCAGAGCCAAGGACACTAATTACATCAGGCTCCCTGGAGGAGGGAGGTCGAGCTGCCAGGATTGCTCTTGGTTCATTTAAAATCAGGAAAGATGAAGGATGGTAGCATATTAAGCAGGAATACCCAAGGGCCCCCTGGAAAACAAACTTATCCCTGGTGGCTCCAGCTCCAGAGCCCTGTCTGCTCAGGCAGGGAAGGGATCACTGTCCCGGGGAGGGGCTGCCCTGCCCAGGCGTCCGGTGCCTGGTAGCAAGGGCCCGCTCAGCCAGCCCCACTGCTCCCGCGCCACCTTCCGGGGGCCTTACTCCGCCAGAGCTTCAGGCCACGCCCCTCTTGAAGAGCCATTCCCGCCCCGCTCTTGCTCGAGGCCCAGGCTTCCCCAGCTGCGGCCGCGCGCTAGAGACCGCGGTCAGTGACGCAGCTCCTCCCCCTGGTGGCCGCACCGGATGACTTCCTGCGATGCGCCGGTGCTCCGGAGCCCCTGACTCCAGATCCAGGCTCGCTAACCAGGCTCGCTAACCAGGCTCACTCCCCAGGCCCCGGCAGTCGTCTTGCAGGTGCAGAGCATGGTCCGGACAGAACCGGGACTGCGGGGGTCAGGAGAAGCAAGAATAGGAGAAACGAAGTCCCTTAGACATCGTCTAGAAACAGGGTACGGAAAGAAGGTCTACAAAGCGATAAGCAAAAAAAGCTGGAAGGAAAAAAAACAGGCAACAGGAATGAGCTGATTTCACAGAAAGGGAAACCTGAGTGGCTAGTAAGCAAATGAAAAGGTGCTCAGCCTCACTAGAATTCAGAGAAAAGTAATTCCGACCAAGAAGAGATTTGCAAGCCTACTTTGGCAGAAAGCAGATGGCAGGGCCAAGAGCACTGTCCTGATCCCGCCTGGCCTCAACCCCACTGCCCCACCACGCACTTTGGTGAAGCCACTCTGGAGCATGGCTGGGCATTACTTAGTGCAAATTCCCTGCCGACCTTCCTAGGTGCATACTGGGGAGAAGCCCTTGTCCACCAGGCATTTACAACAGCACTCTTTGTAGTAAGAGGCAGGGTGTCAGAAAACAGGAGAATGGATGGCTTCTCTAGGTGCACTCTACCCTCTGCAGAAGTTAGAATGAACCACAACGGACACATCTGTGTGGATAAATCTCGGAAACATTACAGTGAATGAAAACAAGCAAATAGCAGAACTATAGATCCCGCGGGAAACCACTTCCGTAAAGCTTAAAACGTGGAAAATGATGCTTAGAGACACATACATAGGTAAAAAAAAAAGTAAATAACATGGATTACAAAGATTCACAATGACCTCAGACATGGCTTTGTGTAGGGAGAGAAAGAAACATGATGGAGAAGGACCCAAAGCAGACTTCAGGTTCGTGAGAATGTTTCCTGGACTTCACGGTTTCCCAACCAAGTACATGCCACAATGTCAGGATTTGTTCTAGTCAGGTGATGTTCACACAACTATCTGTTGCATTGTTCTCTATTCTTTCCTGTCTGTTTAAAATACATTTTATAAGCATACAGTATTTTTTAAAACATGATTTGGAGTGGGACCCGCACAGCCTTCCCTGGCTCTGACCCCAGCTCCCCCACTGCCCACCCACTGTGTGACCTTGGCCCAGCCACTTAGCCTATCTGAATCTGAGCTTCCTTTTCTGTATTAGGAAAATGGTAAGACCTACCCTGTCAGGAGAAATGAAAGGGTCAATCGTTTAGCAAACTGTATGGCTCCCCTGCCACAGGCCAGGCACAGTGCAAGGCGAGCACTGACTATTCCAGGTGGGCTGGGAGGACAGGAGAGCAGGAGCCCACAGGAAGCCGTGAGGGTGACTCAGGTGGCTGACTCCTGTCTCCTGCCTTGGGGGCCCACCAACAATAGTAGGTGTCATCCCAAGATGAAGGCTCACCGAGTCCTCTAGCAAAATACCCATTTCTTTTTCAGTCCCCTTACAAGTGTCCAGGAGACATCTCCATGGGTCTAAATGCTTCTCCTTTCTCCAACACAAGCTCATCTCCCGTTTTGCCAGAAAGACCGGGGCCCTGGCCTTGGAGCCCCGGCAGGCAGACATCTAGCATCTAGCAAAAACTTAATGGTCCCACAGGTCCGTCCCGA